>MU740330.1:131617-235054 GCA_026770625.1 Nicotiana glauca
ACAGGATGCAAGACAAATGAAAAGAAAGGGGAAGAGCCTTATGGAAGCAACCTTTACATTATAACCACTAGGAACAGTGATAATATAAAGCGATTATAGGGGCTACATTATTTTGAAAGAAGGTCTCTCTATGTAGTCACGTGATGTATAGCTCCAGAATTCAAAAATCCAATTATATTTAGCAGCTCTACTTCATAATGAAGCTTTTCAACAAACTTCTATATGATCAACTATTACGAGCCATATTGGGAGATGTTATTAGACATGACCGAGAGAAAGGTTTTTACATATGAATGTGTTAATAGGTGTATTTCTCCCTGGTCAACCCAAAACCTATAGGAGAGAGTTAGACTGATAAGCAGATCGTTGGACTGGCACATGTGTAAGTAATCTATTATCCAGAGGAGATCATTGGATCTCAGCAATTGCGACATGCTATACAAACCTTTGATGAACTTGAAGTGACACGGGAACCCGATGAGATAGTATAGAATAATCATGGAGGGTTTGTTGATGTTCTTAATGAGTTCTTCATAGATTTTTATCTTGGGAACTACCCAGATGCTGATGGAAGACAGAAAAATATGAGAAACTGACGTTGTGCTATGATAACCCCCAAAGATGTGCTTGGTCTTGACGAAGAGCCTAGCAAGGGCCCTTACGAGACAGAAAGTGTTACAATGACTTATAGAAGGATATTTTCTCCCATGGTTATCGAGCAAGTGTGGGAAAACTAGCATAATGAGTTCACTAACTAAGGAACACGATTAACACATGTCATGGAGGTGTAAGGAGGAGATAAACATTCGTTATAAGTTGTACACGCTTTCTCTATATTAGCTCCCAATTACAATATACGACCATGCCACGAGCAACCGCAATACCAAGACAAGGTGAGCTACTTATTGCGGGATGTCCCAAGTGGACACAAAAGTTATGGTGACACATGATCTTCCTATGACGTGGGTGTGAGGATCTTAATTTTCAGAGAGACTTTATATTCATGCACACAGTGACCATTTCTGTAAGAATAAGGGCTCCTCCAGTTAGAACCCGATGAACCATGTACGGACCTTGCCAGTTGGGAGAGAATTTCCCCTTGGCTTCATCTTGATGCGGGAATATCTTCTTCAACATCAGCTGCCCTGGGGTGAATTTCCTTGGCTTAACTCTCTCGTTGAAGGCTCTGGAAATTATATTCTGATACAATTGACCGTGGCAAACTGCATTCGTTCTTTTTCCATCTATAAGGGCTAACTGCTCGTAGCGACCTTTTACCCATTCTGCGTCATCTAACTCTGCTTCTTGTATGATTCTTAGGGAGGGAATCTCTACCTCGGCGGGAATGACCACCTCTGTACCATAAACTAGCATGTAGGGAGTTGCCCCGATTGATGTGCGGACCGTGGTGTGATATCCCAGCAAAACAAATGATAATTTCTCATGCCATTGCTTGTGACTTTCGATCATCTTCCTCAGTATGTTCTTGATGTTCTTGTTGGTTGCCTCTACAGCTCCATTCATCTAAGGCCTGTAGGCTGTAGAGTTCTTGTGCTTGATCTTGAATGCCTCACACATGGCTTTCATCATATCGTTGTTGACGTTTGAACCATTATCAGTGATGATTGATTCTGGAACCCCGAACTGGCAAACAATACGGTCACGGACAAAATTTGTCACAACTTTCTTAGTCACTGCCTTGTATGATGCTGATTCAACCCATTTAGTAAAGTAATCAATTGCCACCAGGATAAACCGGTGCCCATTTGAAGAGGCAGGATCAATAGGTCCGATAACATCCATTCCCCAAGTGACAAATGGCCACGGTAAGCTTGTTGCAGTAAGCTCGTATGGAGGCACCTTTATCATGTCTGCATGTATCTGACAGCGATGGCACTTGCGAAAGTACTGAATACAGTCTGTTTCCATAGTCATCAAAAAATAACCTGCTCGGAGTATCTTCTTTGCTAAGACAAAACCGTTCATGTGTGGCCCTCATGTCCCTGCGTTCACTTTGTCCAATAGTCTGGTTGCTTCTTTTGCTTCGACATGCCTTAACAAACCCAAATCGAGAGTTCTCCTGTACAGGATTCCTCCGCTGTGAAAGAAATTTTTGAATAACCTCCGAAACGTGCACTTTTCAGTAGCGTTGGCAAGTTATGGATATTCCCCTGTGGTCAAATACCTTTTGATATCATGGAACCATGGCTTTCCGTCCGCTTCTTCCTCAACGTGAGAAAAATAAGCTGGCTGATCATAGATCCTTACTGGGATAGGATCAATGTAATTCATATCTGGATGCTGGATCATGGATGATAAACTGGCTAATGCATCAGCGAACTCATTCTGGACCCTGGGGACATGTTGGAATTCCGTCTTTGTGACTCTTTTCCTTAACTCATGTATGTTATGCAAATAGGGGAGAATTTTGGAGTTTTTGGTGGCCCATTCTTCTCGAACTTGATGTATGAGTAGGTTTGAGTCCCCCATCAGTAGTAATTCTTGAATGTTCATGTCAATAGCCATCTTGAGTCCAAGGGTGCAAGCTTCATATTCAGCCATGTTGTTTGTGCAAGGGAACCTAAGCTTGGCGGATACCGGGTAATGCTGGCCGGATTCTGATACCAGGACTGCTCCTATTCCAACTTCTTTGAAATTTGCGGCTATGTCGAAAAACAACCTCTAACCATCGTAGGACTCCGCAATATCCTCTCCTACAAAGGACACCTCTTCATCAGGAAAATACATTTTCAGGGGTTCGTATTCTCCGCCAATAGGATTCTCGGCGAGGTGATCTGCTATGTCTTGACCCTTNACAACAGGTGCACTCTAATAGAGAATACCGGGCCTCGTATGGGGTGAACTTCTTGCTAAGATAATAGATGGCTTGCTCCTTTCTCCCCGTTTCATCATGTTGTCCTAGGACACAACCGAATGCTTCATCCAATACTATAAGGTAAAGTAATAGAGGTCTTCCTGGCTCGGGAGGAACCAAGACTGGCGGCGTTGCAGGTATTCCTTGATTCTGTCAAAGGCTTTCTGACAATCGTCGGTCCATCTAGTAGCAGCGTCTTTCTTTAGTGTTTTAAAGATGGGTTCACAAATGACTGTGGACGGGGCTATGAACCGGCTGACATAGTTGAGTCTCCCCAGGAAACTCATCACGTCCTTCTTGTTCTTTGGTGGTGGTAATTCTTGGATGTCTTTGACCTTTGATGGGTCCAATTTTATTCCTCGACAACTCAGGATAAAACCTAATACTTTTCCGGCAGGAACCCCGAATGCACACTTGGCGGGATTCAGTTTTAGGTTGTACCTTCTCAGTCTGTTGAATAATTTTCTCAAATCTTCCCCTTGATCAGCGGCTTTCTTGGATTTGACGATGACATCATCCATATATACCTCGATCTCCTTGTGTATCATGTCGTGAAAGATAGTAGTCATGGCTCTCAAGTAGGTGGCACCGGCATTCTTCAACCTAAATGGCATCATTTTGTAGCAATACATTCCCCACGGCATGATGAAAGCCGTTTTCTCTGCATCCTCCTCATCCATCCATATCTGATGATACCTAGGGAAACAATCAACAAAATACTGCAACTCATGCCTGGCGTAATTGTCAATAAGAACGTGTATGTTTGGCAAGGGAAAGTCATCTTTGGGACTAGCCCGATTGAGATCCCGATAGTCGACACAGATTCTGACCTTCCCATCCTTCTTTAGTAGTGGCACGATATTGGATAACCACGTTGGATATTCCACGACCCTGAGAACCTTGGCTTTGACCTGCTTAGTAACCTCTTCTTTGATTTTCAAACTCATATCGGGTTTGAACTTCCTGAGCTTCTGCTTTACCGGCAGACAGGATGGATCTGTTGGCAGTTTGTGAGCTACGATGGATGTGTTGAGGCCAGTCATATCATCATACGACCAGGCAAATATGTCCTTATATTCTTTCAAAAATTCTGTATATTCTTCCTCTTCTGATGGCGACAAGTGAACACTGATGCGAGTTTCTATGACATTCTCTGCATCTCCCAAATTAATGACCTCAGTCTCTTCCAAGTTGGACTTAGGTCTATTCTTAAAATTCTCAACTTCTCTGACGACCTCTTCGGGTATCTCGTCTTCTTCTAAGTCTATTTCCTTTTGTTGCGTTATTTCGTTGCAAGTCACAGTCGTTGGTTCATCGTCAAGATAAGTTATAGTAATGCGGTATAAAATAGAGTAAATGATAGAGAAAATAATAAGCAAGATATATATGATAAACTGAAATGCTTTGATTGAATCCATAATTGTTTGAAACGTCGGAGCTCTTTTTGAAATAAAGACAATGCGGAAATAAAATCAACTAGTAAAGTAAGCTAAAAATGAGATACAGTGTGCTTTTGTTTAGCCTTGCTACCCCGAAGCTTTCCAGGCCCTGACGGTCCTAATTGACCAATTGCTGAGGCGGTCTCCTTTGCTTGCGGTTTGTATGGAAGGGCCTTCTTCCCCCTCCTTCTCAAAAAGAACACAACAGTCCATATCATCATCCTCTATGAACAAATTCTTCATGGCTGCCAATGTCTCATCTTCTTCGGACCCGTATATAGTATCTTCCAGCTAGAAGGTTTTATCCAGGCTAGGTATCGGAAACTCCAATGGATAGTAGGGGTCGCGCCATAGTGGCGACCAATTCTAGAATTCCTTCCAAGTATAGTCGTAGCCTAAGCCAAAAGTAGTGCCATGCTTTTTCAGTTTGATGGGCTTAGTGATTCCCTGAAGGTTCTTGCCGAGTCCCTTTCCAGGCTCGTACCCACACCAGTTTAGGATGCTTTCAATCTTGTTGTCCCACCACTTGTCTTTGTCTATAGCGTTGACCCTTTCGATGCGGTGGTATGTCCCTCTGCCTATTCTCCTTCTTCCTCCGATCATTGGGATGGTCTGACGACTGTATATGGGATTACTACCGTCGCCATGAATGATCACTTCCTGGTGATTCCATTCGAACTTTACCGCCTGATGTAGGGTCGATGCTACAGCTCCAGCAGCATGGATCTAGGGGCGTCCTAACAGCAGGTTGTAGGATGCCGGGACGTCTATTACTTGGAAGTCGATGTCGAACCATGTTGGTCCTATTTGCAAGCACAGCCTGATTTCTCCAATAGTAGATCTCTGGGACCCATCGAAGGCTTTGACATTGATAGCCGCGTCTTTTATCTCGTGCAGGCCTTTTCCCAAAGTTCTGAGAGTTACAAGTGGGCATATGTTGAGACTAGATCTTCCATCGATCAGGACTCTGGTGATGAAATAATCTTCGTATTGCACAGTGATGTGCAGCGCCTTGTTATGACCCAAACCCTTTTGTGGCAATTCGTCTTCTTGGAAGGTTATTATGTGGCTTTCCAGCACTTGCCCCACCATATTCGCCATCTCTCCTCCGGTTATATTGTTGGGCACATAGGCTTCGCTCAGTATCTTCATTTAGGCATTCTTGTGATCATCTGAACTTTGCAGAAGAGCCAGGATAGATATCCGTGCTGGTGTTTTGTTCAACTGTTTCGCGACCGAGTATTCCTTAGCCTGTATTTTTCTCTAAAGATTGTCGGGTCCAGTCTTAATAGGCCGTCCCAAGGTTTGCTTACTGGACTCGGCTAAGTCCTCTGGGGTGTAAGCCCTCCCTGTCCTGGTCATTCCTTGTGCGGCAATCGTTTCTCCTGTCCTGGTCTTTCCTTTTCTCCTGGCTTCGGCAGTGTAATCCCATGGTATGGCATTCGAGCGGAATGGTGTTATGTCAGTCATTACTACTGGAATAGGCACCCTTGGTGGCAACACAGTAACTTCAAAGGGTGTAGGTGTCTTTGGAACCCCAAACTCAACTTTGATCGGCCTAGACGCCTTTGCAGAAGGAGGCGCTTCAAATTCAAGTGGTACAAACATGTTTACTTCGTCATCCTTGGAGGGCTGATTCTGCACAACAATTGGGTTAAGGGTAACTGTTGGCTTCTTTGGTTCATCTCCTTCAGCAATCAAACCTATCGACCCTTTGGGGTCCCAATCGTCCTCGATCTCAATCATATGAACGTCTCCACCTTTGTGGTGAGGCAGGGGGTTGTTATGAATATTAGAAGCAGGCTCCTTTGCTACGATGACCTTGTTGTCGATCAAAGTCTTAATCTTGTCTTTCAATGAACGGCGCTCATCAAGGGTGTGCCCCTTCATACCGGAGTGATACGCACAGTTCTTGTTCGGGTTGATCCACTGGGAGGGATTTTTTGGTGTTTTGGCTGGGATAGGAGTGACATAACCGGCAGCTTTGAGTCTTTCGTATAATTGGTCGATTGGCTCAGCGATGGCTGTGTACTGCCTGGGAGGTTTTCGGTCGAAATTTGGTCTGGGCCTTGGGAAATTTTGGCGGGTAGGTGGCGATTGGTAGTGAGTGGGTTGAGTGTTATAAGCTTGGTAAACAGGTGTTGGTTGAGAGTATCTGGGTGAAGTGGGTTGATATGTGAGAGGTGGAGTAGATTGGTAAACGGGAGGTGGATAGGAGGGTGCGAGTGCTTGGTAATTTGGGATAGGCTGATATGTAAGTGGAGGTGATGGGTAGGTGTGGAAATTTTAGTGGTGATTTGGCTCCCTGTGCGATCATCACGACACTTACATCTTTCTTTTTGGACGCGCCACCAGTCTGTAAAGCTTTATTAGTGGCTTGCAATGCTTCAAGATTTGTTACCATACCGTTCTTGATGCCCTCCTCGATTCTTTCTCCGAGTTTGATGATATCAGAGAACTTTTGTCCCTCGATTAGCATCAATCTTTCATAATATTGGGGATCTTGAGCCTGGACGAAGAACCTATTCATTTGTTCTTCTTCCAAGGCTGGCCTAACCTTCGCAGCTTTTGACCTCCAACGAGTAGCATACTCACGGAATGTCTCGGTGGGCTTCTTCTTCAAGTTTGGTATGTAGAACACATCCGGTGTGTTCTCCATATTGAAACGGAACCTATCCATGAAGTCTGTTGCCATTCCTACCCAATTCGTCCATTTCTTGGGGTCCTGACTGATGTACCAAGATAGTGCATCTCCTTTCAAACTCCTTATGAAGAGCTTCATGCGGATTTTCTCATCTCTTCCAACCCATACTAACTTGTCACAATAGGTCCTCAGGTGAACCCTGGGATCTCTGGATCCATCAAACATTTCGAACTTGGGAGGTTTGTACCCCTCCGAAAGTTCAACATCTGGCTGAATGCATAAGTCTTCATAGTTCAGCCCCTCAATGCCTTTGCTACCTTCGACACCCTGGACCCGACTAGTTAACTTCTTGAGCTCAGCTGCTAAGTTCCTGATGAGGGAGTCTTTGTCATCAGCCTCCGGTGCATTTAAGATCGGTTGGGTGTAGTGAGGTATGGTATCCACAAAGATAGGAGTGTTATGGAGGTGGTTGTTTGTGGTGTTTGGTGGCTCGGGAATGAGTAATGGAGCATTGTAGCAGGTTTGAGCGTGGGTAGGCTGTATTTGTGGTTGGGGGGTGTTTTGTAGAGGTGTGGGGTTTTGGGTGTTGACATCAGGAGTAGCAAGAGAGAATGATAGGCTTGCCAAGTTCCGAACTTGGTCCAACTCTTCCTGGAATTTCAGCAATTTCTGCGCAAGATGAGCAGTAGTTCCCTTAGCAATTGTGGTACCCTGAGAAGTTTCTTCCCTTTCAATCTCCTTTCTAGCACTTGTGTTTTCCATTCTTCCTTTGCTCTTTTTCCGGACAGGACTCGGAGGAGGAGGAGGTGGAGGGCACTTGGATCTTGTAGAATATGCTGATGGTGCCAGAATGCACGAACTAACCTTTGGGGAGCAGAATAAAAATAAAATTTAAAAAAAGGTTACAAGTTAGTGCGTGTTCTGAGGAAAAAGTGTTGCAGTATTTAAACACATTGTGCGGGAATATAAATTGCGTCCTAATTTGGGTGCCTCGTTGTGCCCGAGGTAGGCCTAGCGATAGATAGTTTTGGAGAACTTATAATTCTAAATGCCTCATTTTATTGATAAAAATAAGACAAATCCAAAACGACTCTAAATAACAGAAAGTAAATGTCACTAGTAGCATTTGGCCTTATTACATCGTTAAAGCAAAATAAAGGATTCCTAACTACTTTGTCCCAGAAGGACCTTCCCCAGATTTGGCAGTCTTATCTCCTCGAACAGCTCCACCAACTCGCGTAGTCCTAGCAGCAAATAAGCTCGGGCCTGATGTCCGCCTGAATTTCCTTCAGCGTTTTGACAATCTTCAATTCTTTTGATGAACTTCCCTTCCAGCTCTATTAAACCCCGCTCTAAATACCCTAGCCGGTTGTTGGCGCTGACAGCCATTTCTTTCCACACCTCAATCAGTTTCTGATGGGCTTCTTGTATTTCCTGATGCTCACTTTCATACTCTCGGATTCTTTTGCGCAGTTGATTATACTTAGCATGTGTTTCAGCGTGCTCGTCAATAATTCTGTGACCCCGAGCGAATCTTGGCTGACCCATACCATTGTCCTCTAACCAACTCGAGTAGTGCGGCACGCAGCCAGCGTGATACTTGTCTGGCTCAATTGATTCTATCTCCAAAATAATCTTGCAATGCCACAAATGCTGAGCTTGGAACCGGTGAGGGCTATCATCATCCTAGAAATCAGCCCTGAGGTGACTTGTCTTATCGACCCTCGGTATAATTTATTTTCTTCTAGCTTGTGGCTCGGAGAGGAACGTAAGGGTAAGTTCCCCTTAAACCAATCAATGTGAGGAATGGGGCGTCTCGGGATCGAACGATGAACTCATCCATGGGGAACCACTCAAATATCTACTGCACCTGGTCTTCTTTCAGATTTTCAAATAATTCCACCCATCCCTTGGCGTCCTCTGACTGTGCGAACATTCTGGGCATGTAATTCATATGCCTTGGCTGGTGGAAGGCAATATGGTCATCCCAATCCCTGCGTAAGATCTCTTGTCGGTATTCCCCCTTTCTAGAGGTGTTCCATGAGCCATAGTTGAAGTAAGAAATTACAACCCTCAAAATGACTGCCTTGTTGTTGACACTTGTTCAAGGCACGGTATATCTCCGAGATGATCATGGGCACTATGCTGAAAGTCTGCCCACCAATCCCTTCCATCAGAGTTTTGGTTACCATGGCTAGTCTGGTGTGGATCCTAGCTTTCTTCATAGGAAACACGATCATCCCCAAAAAGCAAAACATGAAGACAAAAACTCTCCTATGGACATGCCCCAACGAGGTGATAGCAAATTCGTCTGAATAGGTGCGGTATGACTTGCTATAGCCGTACCTTTCATATAGATAGTCAAACGGGATGTAGGAGTCCTTCAAACAGGTTAAGTCTAGGTTTTTCTTCAATCCCATCATCTTAAGAAAACCTCTTCCTTTGCGATTTTCTGGAATGAGCAAACCCAGAGTCTCCCAAGGAATCCCCGATAGACCCCCTATCTCTTCAAGTAAAGGAGTCATTTCTAGATCACCAAAGCGGAACACAGATTTGTCACTATCCTAGAACAACATTGCAGCCTCTATGATTCTGTTGTTGGGCTGAATCTCTAGGAGAGAAGGCAGATTCCCTAGGTAATTGCGGACGAGTATTTGATCACTTGAGTGGAGGTCATTCCACCAATTCAATAGCCTTGGATGGATGTTGGTCACCATGCCAAATCTGGGGATTTCGTGCCTTATTTCTACAAAACAGAGTGTTAGGGCCTTACCCCCTCCAGACTCGACTATTCAAATCAATAATTAGCATAGCAAAGCACTTAAGTTCTCCAAATAAATGCACAGAACGTGAAGGCATCCGTTTGGGTTCCAAGGAAACCCAGTAGACTTTGGACAAGGCTATCTTAATGAGTCATTATGTGGACAACATAACTGACTCGGCTAGGTTTGACCATGATGCATGTACAGTTTAACAGAGTAAGGTTTATATTTTGAAGTGCTAGACTGGTACCCTTGAGCGGACAACTCAACAGGGAAAGGCACAGAACCGTCGACTACACCCTTGATCGACTGGTTTTACCTCAAATACGCCTTTGCCATATTTAGGGGTGATAGTATTTGAAGTGCGCAACTACTCATTATAAACGTTGCTATAGTATTTGTTTTGGCACGAGTGGAGTATGACGTTGAAGATGCAATTTAAAAGAATAAAGCAAATTGACATGTATTTTGACGTACATAAAATGAATGATTACAATAAATGCTCAAAATTATATCGGTATTGAAATAATAAAGCAGTAAAGGAAAGCAGTTAAAAGAAAGGAAAGACATGAAGAGCCAAGTTAGTTTTCATGATGAAATAAATAAAAGGCAAGAAATAAAGGCAATTAAGTCACAAATAGCATGTAATGGTAAAAGCCTAAAAACGTCCCCAGCAGAGTCGCCATGCTGTCGACGCCCCCTTTTCTAAAGAGCGATATCGGGTTCACGACATTTGGGAGGACAACTATTTTCCCACTTTGGGAATTAAGTTTTGAGAGTTTGGAGAGTCGCCACCTAATGATTATAGTGCATTAGGAGACTTTAAAAGAAATAAAGATAAAAAACCAGAGTTCGGGTAAAGGCTTGAAATTATCTCAAGAGGAAGGTGTTAGGCACCCCTCAAGATCCACTAGTATGGTTCCCAGTCATGCTACAATTGTGACTTTAAATGCAAGCAAAAAAATAAACAAACAAGAATTGCAAACATGGGAAACGGTTATAAATAAGAATGTGAAAAGGATTTAGAAGTGCTGAGATTTGGAAGGAAATAGTTTTTGTGATTAAAGAAGAGATACGCAAGTAAAGGAAAGGGGTTAAATAATTGGTACAAGTAACTTAAAAGAAGTACAAGGAACGGAAGTTGAAGACTGGACAGCTTTTAAAAATTCTGAAAAAATTATTAAACTAATAAATAGGAAAGGGGGGTCCTAGGTTTACACATTACATGGATCATTCTCACAACACCGGCACCTGATTGTACGCATAGTGTTATTGTGTGATCATCATCTCCATGTCTACCCTTCCCACCCTGTTAAGGTATTGGAGCGCGAAATGGTATAATTTGCCTATTGCATGCTATTACCGGTCCCAAACTATCAGTCCCAGGGTATTAGGAGTTCTAATCCTAAAAGGGGAAGAAAGGGATGGGGCCTTTATGGAGTTTAAAGGACAAAAATTCTAATCAACATTCAGAAAGCAAGTAACAAGTAGGGGGAATGAACAAACAAACAGGAAAGGCTTGCATAAACTCCATAAATCAGATAACATATAGTTTGTCATGCCTTTACACATACTGGTTTGGTCTTTAAAAATTAAAAACTAAGCAGCGGGCGGATTGGTTCAGTACATACGTTTAGACAGGAAGCCCGCGTTAGGCAACTTGGATACAGTTGTCAGGTATTAATTTATTTTAAGCGAGTGATTTTAAAAATACTGGTTTCAGAAGAAGTAGTCTAATGCAGAAGAATTTTGAAAAGAGAGTATGGACTGCAGTAATTTGGAAATGAGTAAAAGAATCATCAGATTGTTCGAGCATAAAACACAGAAATGGTTGCGAGAGAGTTTCAGAGACAGAAATATCTAAGGAAAAGTAAGCTGCAGAAATGTTTTAAAAAGACAGTTTCAGGGATTGAGTAAAACGTTTAGGAAGAATGTCTAGAAAGGAACTGTTTCAGAAAGAGATGCAGATTTGAAGAACTTAAAAGTATACTGGTTCATAGGGTTTTATTAAAAGATTGGGGCTTTCGAAAACGTTGCTGAATTAAGACGTTTAAAGACCAATTAACAGATTTCTTATTTCTTAAAACGAATCAATCGAGTTTGATGCAAAGTCCTATAGGCATGATATCTATTTTCGATTTTTTTAAAGCCTGTTATTGAACTTGTAAAAGATGATTGTGTTAATTAAACCTACAGATTTCCTAATGCATATGCATTCCTTATAGGCATGATTTCTATATGCGTTGATTACATGAACGTTAAGTCCTATAGGCAAGATCTCTAGTGATTTTCAATATGATTAAACATTAAACCTTATAGGCAGCATTTCTAGATGACTTCAGCATAATTAAATGTTAAACCCTATAGGCATGGTATCTATAGTGACTTTGAATCAGAAATATTGGACAATCCTATAGACAGGATTTCTAGTAATAAAATTAAAGTCCTAAAGTCATGATATCAACCCTTTATTGATGCAAGAAAGTAAAAACCCCTCCCACACCCTTTTACTATATTCCCCAAGTTTCATACAAAGATTATTACAAACTCAATAAATCAAACTGGAAATTAAAGATACATCAAAAGCTAACAGCTAGATCCAAGCAGCCTAATTCAATCTTGATGTCCAATAACATGTGTTTAACCAACTCCGGGATCCAGATTTCCAAAGCCTTCTCTTTATCAAGGGTGTTTCCAAAGTTCCAAGGAATTTCAGGAATTCCCGGCATTTCTTACACCCAAGATACCCATTTAGAATTAGAATAGTGCAGTGCGGAATAGCCAGCCCTCGGGCATCCAAGTTCAGAGGGAACTCCAGGGTCCCAAAGCTTGGCTTGCAAGAGAGGGGCAGAACTTATAGCTAGGATTAAGTGCAAAGTGATTGGGAAACCATAACAAATGGTGGTCAAACCCATCCATAGGTGCAGACTGGCACACCCCTGACCATTTATTTGGTCAAATAAGTTAGGAGCAGACCCTTGAGGGTCAGACCTGAGTTTGAATGATGATTAGGACACCACCAAACCCAAGTCAGGCTCAACACATAAAGGGGAAAAAGGGAAGTGGGAATTCATGTAAGCACATTAATGGCAGGAACATGCGGAAGGAAAGCATAACAAATTAAGAAATAAACACATGGTGAAGGAAAGCATAACAGACTAAGCAGTAAACACATAGTGAACGGGGAATTATTTAACTAAGAACATACCAGTTGCGAAGTAAAAAAAAAGAACAGCAGAGTAAGCAAGCAGCAAGAAATCAGCAGGAGCAGAGTTAAGTTTGCAGCAGAACACTTGAGAGTTCACGAGAACTCAAGAATATTTCAGAAGGTAAAAAGGAGAAAAGGAGAGTAGAAATCAGAGTACTCAATACTATAAATGAGAAGCAGTTTAATCGAGAGAAAACTCAATATTCGAATGTGTGAAAGCATGTTTGTGCAGAAAAGTTGTGTCGGAAGTGTAAAAGGGTAGTCATTTCTATAGTGCGGAAAATAGGTAAGAAGAAAGTAAGAAAATAATTTGAAAATCAATCACAGGCTGTTTCCCTTTGGTTAAGGGATTGATTTCAAACGGGCATGATAAATAAGGAAAGGGCTTTGATTTAAAATCTTTTCCAAGGCAATATAATAGGGGCAAATACATAGAGCATTATTTAAGGAAATATCTTAGTAGCACACGGTTTGGACAAAAAATAAGGAAAGGCAATCAATCACAACCAGTAAAAATCAAAGTTTGAGTCTTGGTACGAATGAATCTAACCTAGAAAGGTGAAGAGGAACTTAGTTTAAAGAAAAATCATCAACATTCACAGGCTGGCCAAAGGCCATTTGAAAGAGGAGAATGTCATATAAAAAGCATACAGAGACAAGAGAGAGTTGTTGTAAAACTAGCAAGAAATAAGAGTAACCAAGAAGGTTAGGTTCACAGACTCAGAATGAGTCTGAAAGAGAATCAAGGTTGTGAGTGGAACCCTAGTCCAAACACAAGGTCAAGCTTGTCAACCCCCCCCCCCCAAATACTAGGGTTTCTGACTCGAATCAGATGCATAGATGAGAAAACAACGAATAGAATAGACTCAGTAGTCTCTTTCTTAAACAAACAGCAAGTTTGAAACGTAGGGAATACATTCAGGCAAAGCTTGTTACTCAAACAAGTTTAGAAGCGAAAAAGCGATACAGGTTTAGGAAAACAGTAGATGGAGCATGCTTAGGAAGAACTTGGTAAAAAATCTGATAAAGTAAGAAAACATAAAGAACCTAGTAGGAGATATATACAATAAAAATCACATAGCAGAGATAATCATGCGAGCTTAGGCTAAAGGCACAGGACAAATGCAAAGCATAGAAGGATCATGCTTAACAAAAAGAAAAAACGGAAGATCGAATACGTGCGAAGGAAAGAAGAAACATACGAGATAAACACAGATGAAACACATATAAACAAAAGAGAAGAAAGAATCAGAAAGTTTTTTTCTAGAAACCCTAGTTTGAAAATCAAATGATTTTAAAAGAAAAAAAATTTGGGAAAACCTTTGAAATATCGAATATAGCATAGATCTAAGAGAAAACAAACAGAAAAACCTCGAATAGCTTTAGGTTTCTTTGAAACCCTAGAAATGAGAAGGCTTGGAAAGGGTCTGGTCTCGAACAGATCTGAGCCATAGCTAGGCTCTTAAAGATCGAACACGTCGGAACACGGTCGGAGAGGCCATAGAACCACAGATCTTTGGAGGATCTGCTCGAACACCATTGAGGTCGGACCTCGAAATCTCAAACAACCAAGGCTTGGGGGGGAAGGAAGGTGAGCACAGGCCGTCCATGGACTCCTGTGAGATTCATCGGAGAAGACGAGGGAGGCGATTAGGGTTTCGAGTGCTAGGGAGCGTTTGAGAGAAGGAGAGAGTTTAGGGGTGGCTATCTGAGAGAAATGAGGGTTAGGGTTGGGTCGTTTGGGATTAAAAGGGAAAGGGGGAACGATAAAGGATTAAGAGTGATATGGGTTGGGTCGGTTAAATGGGTATTGGGTCGGGTAACTGGGTTAAATTGGGTTAGGGAATTGGGCTGGCCCAATTGGGCATTAGGATTGGGGCCGATTGGGTTTAAGATGAAATTGAGGCTATAATTGAAATGAAATGTGGCCAAAATTGAAATAGCCAATTTTCCCCGTTATTTTATAAAAATAATAAAAATGATTTTAAAAGAAAATTGAAGATGCTGAACAAAATAATAATACATATATTAAAAAATATTAGAACTAATTTTACTATTATAAAATACTATTAATCGTAGAATAGGCTATAATTGCATTTATATGCAATTAGCTTTCAAAAATAACGAGCAATTTTGTAAAAAAATATACAAAAATCACCTTAATTATATTTTGGTGTAAATATGAGAATAAAATAAATTATTCGCCAATAATGATAGTCAGGAAATAATTATTTAATTTTGAACTATTAAAATAGACAACAAATTGATTCTAAGAACTTCAAAAACTAAGGAAAAATACCAAAACTCTTGGGAATGCTTATATATGCATGAATATACTATTTTGAGAACATTTGGGTGTATAAAATACATAGGGAAAAATTGAGTTTCAACATGAGGTTTACGACTTTCATCGCCCAATTTACAAAATACATATTTACATAAGTTCGTAACCCACATTTACTGTCTATGGAGCCTCTAAACATGAAAAATGGATGAGATAGTACTTCCCGGTAACAAGGCTCCGGCTATACCTTATACAAATGTCAAAACAAGATCCAAAACAGAAGCGGCATGACCCACGTAGGGCCCCGAAAGGAAAGGGGCTCACCAATTCAGCTGATAGGGAGTGATGAGGAGCTACGATCGGTGGACTGGAGTACCTGCTATGGATCCACCTAAAATCATAACACGAATTTAGCGCCCCCGGTAAAAGGGACGTCAGTACACTTGAATTGTACTGGTATGTATGAACAAACTTGGTCCAAGTAAACTCAAGCCATGCTCAAGTAGGTAACAGTAATAGAAACAACAATCAAATGCACAAGAAAGGAACAATTAAGTCATACAAGTTTTCAATCTCTCCTATTTCCCCTTCCACAATTCCACATCAATGATTTCACAATTTGCTCATATGTTGATTTCAATAGTGATTTCGATCACTTTCCACCCTTATTACCTCGTCCACACTTATTACCTCGGCCACCCTTATCACCACAAACCACACCTTATAACTTCGTGTTGCGGCGTGCAACCCGATCCCACCGTATAGTCACAATTAACAAACAACACAACAATAATCAACAATTCACAAGTATCAACAACAACACTTCTTAAGAAATAACAACAACAATTTACAAGTATTTCCATAACCATCAATACTATTTTCCTTCATATCCAACAACTCACATGTGCTTTACATTACAACGACAATTGCCCACCATAAGCCATAGATGTGGTTATCACAGTTATTCCAGTTGCATCATTCACAATTTTCTTCCATCATTTGTTTCTCAACTCTTACCACATAACACTTTCACAATCACGCATTTAGTTTATTGCCAGTTACTTGCACCATTATATCGGGAGACTTAACCACAACACTCAATCAATCCAATCACAAGAATTTCACAACAATTACAATCTTACCAATCACAATAATTTTTATGAATAAGTCACGTAGACATCACATACCAAACATTCGTATACCAAACAAGGTGATTCTACAAGGATCAAGGTTGGCCATACATAACTCGATTACGCTTTCCTTAAGTTACTACAACATTCCGAAAATTCTAGCAATTCCAATCTACTATGAGACATAACAAAATTGAACATAAATTAGAAAGGTATTCATGGTTTTAGCTTATTTGGGCATTTTATCAAATACTAGTTGAGCATCTTGATTTCAAATCTAATTTACAAGGTTTCCTTCATTTCCCAACCCAATATTTACCTATTTATGTTAAACAATCTTTCCACAAACCTAATTTGTACATGCATGAATACATAATATTATTACACCCAAGAATCATACATCAATACCCCATCTTATACCCCAAACTCGAAATTGAAGCCTGATGTATAGAATCTTACCTCTTAGATGAAGAACTTGTGATTGGGTTCTTTGATTCTTGAAGATTGATGCAAGATTTGGATGATTTAAATGTTGGGTTCCTCCTTATCTATCTAAAATGCTCTCACATCTCTCTAAAATCAGTAAGAAATGACACTAAAATGAACCCTAAGGCCTATATATCAAAATGGGGTCAGGTTATAAAAATAGGGAAATTAACCCTCCGATGTCAGGTCTGCTATAGCAGAATGGACCGCAGAACGCGAATGTTGGCCGCATAATGCACCACAAAATCGGCGTCCAAAACTGAGCTACACTAGTCCAATTTTCAACCTGATTTGTGACTGCATATCAAAAATGCGGACCGCATAATGGACATTGAGATCGCAGATCTGACATGACACAGGATTGCATTTTCCAGCATTTGGTAATTTGATCATAACTTTGTGTAGGAATGTCCAAATGACGAACGGTTTGAAGCATTGGAAACTAGACCCAAAGACCTTTCATTTGATAGGTTATTCATCGCATAAAAAATTATACATATTTAGAAGTTCTTGATTAAAGTGGGGACTTATGCAAGTACCTTTGGAATCTTAGCCTATTTCCAATTTTCCTTAGACTTAGGCTTTTCCTTGGACCCCAAATTACTTGCCATAGGGCATATACACATATTTAGCAAGTCCAATTTATGTACACCATGTTAATAGCACATAAAATATTATAATTAGCTTACGTGGCACCACAAAATCCTAGGTTACTTAGCGAAATTTTCTTGGGCCTTACATTCTCCCCCCCCCCCCAGGATCATTCGTCCTCGAATGCGGAGTAGAGTCTTCCCCAAACACTTTGACATCACACATCTCTTTTATAACCTACCTCAAGTCCCTAAATTTTGACTAACTCCCAAATTTTTCAGAAATTTCGGCAGAGCCTCCTTTGTAACTAGGCCTATCCACCTGTCAGAGAACTACCAAACTATCCTAAAAACACATCCACAAATCGACAAAACACCATAGTGTACATATTAATAACAAGAACCTCATCATTACAAGCATTACATTATCACGATAATACCTTGGCATGTACCGCACATTTTTAAATCATAACACCTAGAAGGTACCTTTCACATCATAACCAACTGCTTTACAATCAAGAGAACATGTTTTATTTGAACAACACTCTCGGCCTTCATTGTGGCCTCTTATACTTAAAAATTTTGCCATAACATTTTCACAGATACAATCTCCACCCCCAGACTTACCTAACAAGGATGACAAATAGATATCTCATATAAGCTAACTATAAATGACTTCACCTTCAATAGTTTCCACCGGAATAATACACAATTGATCTCCACTAACTTTCTTAGACATAGACATGTGAATCCACAGAATATATGGCGAACAACTATGGGGACACTTTGATACTCCTAGTGTGGCCTAATGTGGAATACACTAATGCAACCTTTATTATCAACTCACATAACATCTTCAGGGGAAAATATTGAGAATAGCCTTTCTCACCCTTCAAACTCTAAATCTCTAGGTGAACACTCACACTAAACCCTTGATGACCTTCAACAATTACCCTAAGATGTGCTATCATAAACTGACCATAAAATTACCTATCAAATATACATGTGATCACACTGTGAAGCTTCATCTTTGACTCGTCTGAACTTACAACACTCAACGGATCTAATACAATGAGGAACAACAGAGTTCAAGATCAGACTGGAGTTATTCAGGAATCCATTTAGGCACTGAGCAAACATTCCATGAGGTTACATGCTAAGAGACATGAGGATTTCTATTAATAAAGTTGATATGGTCAATCGTGACGACATCAACTATTACACAATTAAAGCATCGGGGTAACTCGTACACTAGCAATAGGAACCATTAAGGAGGAATATTTAAGTACGTGACCCAGTCGTTTCCTGGAGTATAGGGAAAATCCAATTATCAAGAATGAGAATATTCTGGCACCTTGAATGTGATATGGGTTTCAAAATACATGAAGTTGAATTACACTCTTATTGTTAACTGACACAAGGAATCTATGCCACAAGCCCATGAGGATGAAAAAAAGTCGTACACTTACGAGATTATCATATCCTCAAACAACTTAACCCGCCATGACGGTTGATCCTATATGCGAGAACTAAAGATACGACAACTTAGTCTTTCAAATAAATATGCTCATGATATGTGCAAAAATCTGAAGGCATCTAATCTCACCCTTTCACAAGTAAAACCACATATCTAGGGTAACTAAATGATGGGATGAAATCATGTACTGGTTAGAGGCATTCTAATGGTTAACATGATGCTCCGGGGAGAAAGACAAATGACACTCCTATTCACCCAAGGAGGTGTAATACCAAGGGTAGCAAAACTCCCCTCACATGACAGTGATATAGTCAATTATTCTAGAAGTCGAGTGAGAAGAAAGACATGTAACCCATCCAATCCGACCCATTTAAGACTTTGGAAAAGGTATACACTTTGGTTTGAAATCATGGCAATTGAATCTCGAACTTTAAGGAAAATCATTACTTTGGAAACCCATGAGACAAGCCCTCGTAGTCCTAGAAAATCCATAACAATGGCGAGAAGGTACTTAAAACCATTACGAGTTGGTATAATACAAGACCTCAAAGTGCCCACATGGATAAGTTCGAATGAATGAGATCTCTTAATGCATTTATCGAGAAGAAGTAACCTGGGTTAGCTAGTCACATGGATAAGAAAAGCAGTTAAATGGTTGTTAGAAGAACATCTACAAAGAACACCAGCAATATTTATTTATTCCAACCAAAAGGAATATGTCTCCTTCTTTAATGCTACAAGACTTCCTCTTTGATGCCATGAAACGTAAATGAATTTTACAATGAGAGTTATCAGATGAATTAGATAGTAGTGTAGCAAAACTAATTAGCACCATTTGAAACCAACAAGCTTAAACTAAGTCGAAGATATTAGAAGTCTGTAGGAAAGGAGAAATTTGCACACTCTCGGGACGCTTGCAGAGTACAAAAAAGTGAGGTTAATTAAATTAGATCATATAGTTGGATAACTAGTCGAGACATTGAGATGATATGGCATTGAAGGTTACATGTAAACAACACATGATGCAAGACAAGTTAAAGAAGGTGAGAGAGCCTTATGGAAGTAACATTTACACTGTATCCACTAGGAATGGTGGTAATATAAAGCGATTACGAGTAGGTACATTTTTTTTGAAAGAAGATCTCTGTATGAAGTCATGTGACGTATAGCTCTAGAATTCTAAAAATCCGATTATGTTTAGCAAATCTACTTCATAATGAAGCACTACAACACACTTCTACACAACCAGCTATTGCAAACCACATTGGGATATGCTTTAAGACTTAACAGAGAGAAAGGCTTTGACATATGAATGTGTTACTAGGTGTATTTCTCATTTGTCAACCCAAAACCTAAAGGCGAGAGTTAGACTGATAAGTAGATCATTGGACTAGCACAAGTATAGATAATCTATTAGCCGGAAGAGATCATTCAATTTTAGTAATTGCGGCATGCTATCAACCCTTGATGAACTTGAAGTGATATGAGAAACCAATGAGATAGTATAGAATAATCGTGGAGGGTTTGCAGATGTTCATAATGAGTTCTTCATGGTTTTTTTTTAACTTGAGAACTGCTCAGATGCTAATGAAGTACACAAGGATATGAGAAACAGGCGTTATGCTATAATCACCCCCAAAGGTGTGCTTGGTATTGACGGAGAGCCTAGTAAGGGTCCTTACGAGACAGAAAGTGTTACAATGACTCATAGAAGGATATGTTTTCTCATGGTTATCGAACAAGTGTGGGAAAACTAGCACAATGAATTCACTAACTAAGGAACATAATGAACACATGTTATGAAGGTGTAAAGAGGAAGTAAACATTTCTTATGAGTTGGGCATCCTTCTTCTATATTAACTCCCAACTGCAATATATGACCATTCCACGAGCAACCACAATACTAGGACAAAGTGAGATACTTACTGCGGGATGTCCCAAGTGGACACGAAAGTTATGGCGACACATGATCTTCCTATGGCGTGGATATGAGGATCTCAATTTTAAGAGAGACTTTATGTACACGGTGACCATTTCGATTGACATGTACTCATGTGAGGTGTTAAGGTACGCTCTTATGTTACAAGGCAGTGAGTAGATTTCATGATGATGTTCGCAAGAGAGTAGATTGGCTGTTCAAATCATATAAGCCATATACACAACTGAGTAAAAGAGTGACTCGAGAAGGATCGCGACACTGGGATGCTTTGCATGGAACTTGACACCACATAGGTAAACTTTACGACGGTACAGGTATAGGCACAAGTGAGTAGATTTTGTCCATTTAAATAAAAAGATTCTGTAAGAAATTCAGCGGATATAGTCCCTTGGTGAGAATTTAGGAAAAGCAAGTGGCAAGTATCAATTCTAGAGTTATAACTCAATTCAAAGGCATAATTATAAAACTTAATTCCACAAGAATGTAAATAAGAGAATTCATAATGGAGTAGATTCATGAATTGTGCGTCTTGTTCAAAGAGTCGATACACGCAATGTATTGTTATTCAACATCTTGATAAGACCATGTTTATGAGAAATCTTCAATATGGACGTACATATACAATGAGTAGAAGTTTTCATTTGACTCCCTTAATGACGTTAAGCTGATAGGGCAATAGCTTAATCAATACCCCTCGACTCCACATCCCTAACGTACGTAGGTAACATACTGATATACTACATGATCTGATGGTGAAGAGACATCAATAGGGACAAGGACACTCCCCTCTTAGCGATATGTTCTACCAATCCCTCCACAACTCCATATATTCTCCTAACAAGTCCTTATGCAATCCACTCGGACTTAATTGTGGGATCAATCCCTCATTACATGCTTCAAATTCATGGATTATGGTATCAAGGTTACCAATATTAAGAATAAATTTCGAGAGGAAATTAGCTCCCTAACTTGAGCTCTATCTCACGATTAGAGTACCAAAGAAGGGTGAAATTCCTAAATATCCGAATAGCCTCCAACTTATAGATGTGGTCGACAACACACCGATAAGAAGGACTCTACTAGACATGGCTCCGAGACATCCTAGGACACTTTAAAACCTTAGGCTCTGATACCAAGTTTGTCATGCCCCAAATTTGTGGGATATGACCGGCACTCGACCGGGTATCCCCAGTCACACGGACCTGGGTGCCTTTCCTATCCCACGCATACCCCGTATTTTCATTGTCCATTAATCAAATGAAATAGTCATTTATAATTAAAACACCATTTTTACAAAACATACATAGTCACTTAATGAGGTTTACAACTTTCATCGCCCAATATACAAAATACATATTTACATAAGTTCGCAACCCACATTTACTGTTTACGGAGCCTCTAAACATGAAAAAAGGATAATATAGTACTTGCCGGTAATAAGGCTCCGGCTATACCTTATACAAATATCAAAACAAGATCCAAAACAGAAGCGGCATGAGCCACGCAGGGCCCTAAAAGGAAAGGGCTCACTAATTTAGCTGACAGGGAGTGATGAGGAGCAACGGTTGGTGGACTGGAGTACATGCTATGGATCCACCTACAATCATAACACGAATGTAGCGCCCCCGGAAAAAGGGATGTCAGTACACTTGAATTGTACTGGTAGGTATGAACAAACTTGCTCCAAGTAAACTCAAGCCATACGCAAGTAGGTAATAGTAATAGAAACAACAATCAAATGCGCAAGAAAGGAACAATTAAGTCTGACAAGTTTTCAATCTCTCCTATTTCCCCTTCCACAATTCCACATCAATGATTTCGCAATTTGCTCATATGTTGATTTCAATAGTGATTTCCATCACTTTTCACCCTTATTACCTCGTCCAATCTTATTACTTCTGCCACCCTTATCACCACAACCCACACCTTATAACTTCGTGTTGCGGCGCGCAACCCGATCCCACCATATAGTGACAATTCACAAACAACACAACAACAATCAACAATTCATAAGGATCAACAACAGCACTTCTTACGAAATAACAACAACAATTTACAAGTATTTCCATAACCACCAATATTATTTTCCTTCATATCTAACAACTCACGTGTGCTTTACATTACAACGACAATTGCCCACAATAAGCCATAGATGTAGTTATCACAGTTATTCCAGTTATATCATTCACGATTTTCTTCCATCATTTGTTTGTCAACTCATACCATATAACACTTTCACAATCATGCATTTAGTTTATTGCCATTTAGTTGCACCATTATATCGGGAGACTTAACCACAACACTCAATCAAACCAATCACAAGAATTTCACAACAATCACAATCATACCAATCACAATAATTTTCATGAATGGGCCACGTAGATATCACATATCAAACATTCGTACACCAAACAAGGTGATTCTACAAGGATCAAGGTTAGCCATACATACCTCGATTACGCTTTCCTTAAGTTACTACAACGTTCCGGAAATTCTAGCAATTCCAATCTACTATGAGATATAATAAAATTGAACATAAATTAAAAATGTATTCATGGTTTCAGCTTATTTGGGCATTTTATCAAATACTAGTTGAGAATCTTGATTTCAAATCTATTTTACAAGGTTTCCTTCATTTCCCAATCCAAATCTTTACCTATTTATATTAAACAATCTTTCCACAAACCTAATTTGTACATGCATGAATACATAATAGTATTACACCCAAGAATCATACATCAATACCCCATATTATACCCCAAACTCGAAATTAAAGCCTAATGTATAGAATCTTACCTCTTAGATGAAGAACTTGTGATTGGGTTCTTTGATTCTTGAAGATTGATGCAAGATTTGGATGATTTAAATGTTGGGTTCCTCCTTCTCTCTCTTTTTCTCATATTTGGGATGTGTCAAAGTTCATAAGAGTCTCAAATTGCACCGGAAAATGCTTACACCCCAAACACATTGCAGAATTAAGATCATAGTGCAGTGTGGAAATACCAGCCTTCAGATGTCCAAGTTCAGAGGGAACTCATGTCCCCAAAGCAAGGCTTATAAGAGAGGGGCAGAACTTAAGAGTCTAAGAATAAGGGTAAGTGCATAGAGGGGGGAATCAGGGAGAGCCATAGCAGGCTAGTGGTCATGCCCAGCAAATGGGAATGCTGGCACACCCCTGACCAGCCTGTTAGCCAACTTAGTAATTAAGATCCATTGTGGATCAGGTTATGGCATGGGCAGTAATTTAGGTACTGCCAGGCCAAAACCTTAACTAAAGCACATAGAAGTGTATAAGGGTAGGGATTTACAAAGGAAAAGATACAAGGAAAGAATATAATTGGCATAAATCACTGAACATGAGCAGTAAAGTAAACAAGAATAATAAAACTGTGAAGTAAACATATAGGGATGAGGCACAAAACTAAATGAAAAACATACCAGTTTCAAAGGAAAATAAGTAATAAAGCAGTAGTCTTAAGAGAGCCAAGTTGAAAACAAAGTTATTCCAAAAGATCTCATGCAAAGTAGAGTGTTGATTTCAAAATAGTAGTGCAAGAAAGTATGCAATTGGAAGTATTTTTGTTCGTGTGAATCTATGTCTTTGTAAAGTGGGAAGACAAGTCTTTATATAGTTTTGAAAACAAGCAGTACATAAGCAAAGAGTGCACAAACATGGGAACAGAAACCAATTAGTGTCAATTAAGACAACCGGACTCCTTTATTTAAGAAGTCTAGTTCAAACAGTTAGTCAAGGCAGAATAAGGAAAAGAAATCAGTTTAGTAAGGCTGATTAGGGCAAAGAAACCACATAGTGTATAAAAAAGGCCAAATACATAGTGGGTAATTAAGGAAAGTTGGAATAATAATGTGTTTATATATATAAAAAATAAGGCATAAGTTCAAAAATCAACTAAGAGGATCCCAGATCCAATTGTGATCACGGGGAATCCAAAGTAACTAAGGAAAGAGTCACATAAATATAGAAATAATTTAAAAATTACAACAGAATTACAGAAAGAATACACAAGATCATTTATTTAAGGAAAAAATCACAAGCATGGAATTTTTATGCAAAAGACCAAGTAAAGAGCCAGTAGGGTAAGATCAGTGGCAAATCATCGGCCTTATTAAGGGGATTTCAGGATCAATCACTTGGTTGGTGAAAACGCTCTGAAAGAAGAATTTTATCATATATAAAGCACATAGACCAAACAAAAGAGAGAGTCTAACATTGAAAGTTTCAGAGTCACAAGCAAAGGGATTCAAGTTCGATTACAAACTCATAGTGAATCAGAAATCCTAGGGTCCCAAAGTGAAACCCTAATACCACTTTGCCAAAGAAACCCCAAAACCTAGGGTTTCAAATAGAGTCAGAGGTGAGAAAACAAGGTCTTTGAAAGAGGCTTAGAAATATCTTTAAAAGACTTATGAGAGACAAACATACACAAACAAGTTTAGAAGAAAGAGACGATGCGAGTTTTCAAACAACAATAGAGAAAAATATACAAATAGAACTCAGTAAGGTGAACAAAATCAAAGAGCTCAAACATAAACACACATATAGCAAAGCATGAGGATTAATCAACACGAATTAATCATGCGAGCAAAAGATTAACAATAACAAATAAAAATGTCTTTCCTAATAGAACAGAAACAAGAGAGCAAACTCATGCATAATAAGAAACAAACATATGAGCATAAAACACACATAAAGAATGGAACAGGAAGAATCAAAATATTTGAAGAAATCCTTTTTCAGATACTCTAACATTGAAATTGAATGATTTTAAAAAGGAAATTTGGGAAAATCCTTTGAAAAGTCAAGTAAAGCTCAGGCATGGCACAGATCTAAGAAAAATAAGTGAGTATAGAACCTCAGATGGCCTAGAGTTGCAGAGAAAACCCTAGAATGAGAAAGGTCTTGAGGAAAGTCAGATCTTGAATCGAAAAGACTCATATTGCTTGAATATGTCGGAATAATGGCCGGAGAGGCCGTAGATCTACAGATCTAAGAAAGATCTAAAGAGAGCCATTGAGATAGGCCCCAAAACCTCGAGCAGCATAGGTTTATTGGTGAGAGAGAGTGAGTACATGCCATCCATGGTCGGGAATGCCATGGATTCCGGTAGAAACATGGTAAAAACTGGTGGGAGAGTTCGAGAGAGTTTGAGAGGGGAGGGATTTTAGAGGTGGCAGGTGAGGGAAAGTGATTTAGGGCTCGGGGTGTTTGTGGATTGAAAAAGGAAAGGATGAATAAGGGCCGTTGATCTCAGAGATCAACGACCATGATGAAAGGGGAGTCGGGTGGTTTAAATTAATTGGTTCGTGGGTCGGTGATTTAGGAATTGGGTAGGTTTTAATTGGGGGTGGAATTGGGCTTAAATTGAGGCTAAAATTGAAATAGAAATGAGCTATGTGTTAAATAGCCAATTTTTCCTCTTTCATTTTATAAAAAATAGTTAAAATAATTTTAAAATAAGTAAAAAGCACTGAACTAATTAATAATACATAAATAATAATCTAAAAATACCGGAGATAATTTTATTATTGCAAAATGTTTTTAATCGTAAATAGGCCATAATTGCAATTATATGCAATTTAGCTTTAGAAATACAAATCAATTCGTAAAAAATAGACAAAAAATCACCTCAAATTATATTTTTGTATGAATATGAGAAATAAATAAGTTAATCACAAAAAGGATAATTTTTGGGAATAATTACTGATTTTGTACTGCTAAAAGTGGGCAATAAATCATTTTTAAAATCTTTAAAAATTAGGGAAAATTACTAAAACTCTTGGGCATGCTTATATATGCATGCACATGATATTTTGAAAGTATTTTTAGTATAAAAATACTTAGATAAAAATTGGGAATCAACAGCTGCCCCTCTTTACCCGGGAAGGGTGTAAGAGTTGTCGGGTAAAGATATGATGGCCAATTTTGACCGAATGAAACGATTGAAGAATTTTTGACCGAGCTCTGGTCCCTGAGCTGCCTATATATCCCTGGTCTTACAGGAATCAGGCCATATGTAGTTCAGGATCCATTGGCGGACTATGCCGATGGAAATCTCGAAAGACGAACGCGATGTTCAGATTGAGAAGGGTGGTCGGAGTCTGATAGGCTATGGGAACTGGAGCGGGATTGCTCCTGCGGAGACGGCCATTACTAGCCATTGTAACTGCAAATGAATAATATCAACATATATTGTGCATAAATTTAAACGTGATGTAAGTTACCATTGGACCATGAATGTTGTCTTTGGACGGTTAGGATGGCATCCTCAGACCATGACGTCCTGGGCCATGAAGTGTATAATTAAAGGATTTGCAGGCTAAGAAATGATGTTCTCGGGATATGAGAATGATGCCTGCGAACTATGATGCCTTCAAATAATGATATGCAAAAGATAAAAATGGGGTCCTCAGGCCATGGCATGGCATTCTCGGGCTATGAAAATGATGCCTCCGAACAATGACGCCTTCGGATGATTTGGCGATCTTTCAGCCCATGAAATGTAGAAGGTGGAGATCTTTCAGCCGATGCAGGGCGTAAATGAAAGGGTGGCGGTATTTCAGCCGTGCAAGAGGAATAAAGTGGCGATATTTCAGCCATGCAAGAGAAATAAAGTGGCGATATTTCCGCCGTGAAAGAAAAATAAAGGGGCAATATTTCAGCCAAGCAAGAAAAAAATAAAGTGGCGATATTTCAGCCATGTAAAAGAAATAAAGTGGCGATATTTCAGCCATGCATGAAAAAATAAAATGGCGATATTTCAGCCATGCAAGAGAAATAAAGTGGTGATATTTTAGCCATGCAGGATGGAGACAGAGCTTAGTCTCGGAAGGCAGAGAGGTAGCCTTATGCAATGCAAGGAAATGCAGATAGAGATAGTGCTTAGTCTCGGAAGGCAGAAAGGTAGCCTTGTGCAATGCAAGAAAAGCAGATGGAGACATTGCTTAGTCTCGGAAGGCAGAAAGGTAGCTTTATGCAATGTAAGAAATGCAGATAGAAACAGAGCTTAGTCTCGGAAGGCAGGGAGGTAGCCTTGTGCAATGCAGAAAATGCAGATGGAGACAATGCTTAGTCTCGGAAGGCAGAAAGGTAGCCTTATGCAATGCAGGGAAATGCAGATGGAGACAGAGCGTAATCTCGGAAGGCAGAATGGTAGCCTTATTCAATGCAAGAAATGCAGATGGAGACAGAGCGTAATCTCGGAAGGCAGAATGGTAGCCTTATTCAATGCAAGAAATGCAGATGGAGACAGAGCGTAATCTCGGAAGGCAGAATGGTAGCCTTATTCAATGCAAGAAATGCAGATGGAGACAGAGCGTAATCTCGGAAGGCAGAATGGTAGCCTTATTCAATGCAAGAAATGCAGATGGAGACAGAGCGTAATCTCGGAAGGCAGAATGGTAGCCTTATTCAATGCAAGAAATGCAGATGGAGACAGAGCGTAATCTCGGAAGGCAGAATGGTAGCCTTATTCAATGCAAGAAATGCAGATGGAGACAGAGCGTAATCTCGGAAGGCAGAATGGTAGCCTTATTCAATGCAAGAAATGCAGATGGAGACAGAGCGTAATCTCGGAAGGCAGAATGGTAGCCTTATTCAATGCAAGAAATGCAGATGGAGACAGAGCGTAATCTCGGAAGGCAGAATGGTAGCCTTATTCAATGCAAGAAATGCAGATGGAGACAGAGCGTAATCTCGGAAGGCAGAATGGTAGCCTTATTCAATGCAAGAAATGCAGATGGAGACAGAGCGTAATCTCGGAAGGCAGAATGGTAGCCTTATTCAATGCAAGAAATGCAGATGGAGACAGAGCGTAATCTCGGAAGGCAGAATGGTAGCCTTATTCAATGCAAGAAATGCAGATGGAGACAGAGCGTAATCTCGGAAGGCAGAATGGTAGCCTTATTCAATGCAAGAAATGCAGATGGAGACAGAGCGTAATCTCGGAAGGCAGAATGGTAGCCTTATTCAATGCAAGAAATGCAGATGGAGACAGAGCGTAATCTCGGAAGGCAGAATGGTAGCCTTATTCAATGCAAGAAATGCAGATGGAGACAGAGCGTAATCTCGGAAGGCAGAATGGTAGCCTTATTCAATGCAAGAAATGCAGATGGAGACAGAGCGTAATCTCGGAAGGCAGAATGGTAGCCTTATTCAATGCAAGAAATGCAGATGGAGACAGAGCGTAATCTCGGAAGGCAGAATGGTAGCCTTATTCAATGCAAGAAATGCAGATGGAGACAGAGCGTAATCTCGGAAGGCAGAATGGTAGCCTTATTCAATGCAAGAAATGCAGATGGAGACAGAGCGTAATCTCGGAAGGCAGAATGGTAGCCTTATTCAATGCAAGAAATGCAGATGGAGACAGAGCGTAATCTCGGAAGGCAGAATGGTAGCCTTATTCAATGCAAGAAATGCAGATGGAGACAGAGCGTAATCTCGGAAGGCAGAATGGTAGCCTTATTCAATGCAAGAAATGCAGATGGAGACAATGCTTAGTCTCGGAAGGCAGAAAGGTAGCCTTATGCAATGCAGGGAAATGCAGATGGAGGCAATGCTTAGTCTCGAAAGGCAGAATGGTAGCCTTATTCAATGCAAGAAATGAAGATGGAGACAGAGCTTAATCTCGGAAGGCAGAAAGGTAGCCTTATGAAATGCAAGAAATGCAGATGGAGACAGAGCTTAGTCTCCGAAGGCAGAAAGGTAGCCTTATGCAATGCAGGGAAATAAAAGGCGAATAGTAATGAAATCTCTTAGTTGATAGATGATAGCTGACAACCGATTGAGATATTGTGGCTGCTGGAGATGTCATGTACGGATAGCAATTGTAAATAGGTGATGATTCTGAGAGTTGTATTCCTACGAAGTATGAGTGTTCAAATATCTGATGATGTTGCGACTCGGGTGCCTGCATCCAAAGGAAAATTGTGAGTTTTGCAGAAGGGGGGAAGGTCAAGAAATATCTGCTTGACCTGCTTGGATTTGATCTGGTGATACTATATGTATCATTGGGGTAACATTTCCAAACAAAGAAAATTTTGATAGATTTAGTAAAAATATAACATGAATGCATAGCTGAAAATAGTTTTCTTTTATATGAACTGACGACTGCAACGCGGTTCAAGACATTGCCATATCTCTTGTTTCGGAATTTTGAAGGTCCTCCTCAAAATTCTGCCTTAGTTTACTGGGTTGGTACTTCTGACGACTGTGTGTGATGAATGGCTAAAGATCAACTTTGGAATTTTGTGAGTCCTCCTCAAAATTCTGCCCCAGTTTCTAATGGCGGGGGGAAATGAAAATTTATTGAATTATGATCGTACCTATAAGGCTGCCTACGTATCCCTTCATAAACGGGAATCGGGTCAGGCGTAGTTCAAATTACATCATAAATTGCTACATATAATATCGTTCGACTGAATCTGAATTTATCGGCTTTGGCCACATTTCTCCGTCCATTTCTGCAAGTATGAAGGCTTCTCCTGTTAGAAGCCAGTGAACTATGTACGGACTCTACTAGTTGGGAGAGAATTTCCCCTTGGCTTCATCTTGATGTGGGAAGATTTTCTTCAATACTAGCTGTCCCGGAGTGAATCGTCTCGGCTTGACTCTTTTGTTGAAGGCTCTAGACATTTTGTTCTGATAAAGTTGACTATGAAATACTGCATTCTTTCTCTCCCCATCTAGAAGATCTAACTACTCGCATCGACTCTTTACCCATTCTGCATCATCGAGTTCTGCTTTCTGTATGATTGTAAGGCCCCATGAAAATTTGTGCTCAAAGCCTAGTACTTCGTAGTGTCAAGTTCCGTATATGTGTTGGGAATGTGTAAAAAAATTGAAGCTCACTGCAGTTCGAACCCTTTTTACTGATTTTGCACTTAAAAATCAAGAATCAAAATTTTCCAGAAAATTTCCATTATGCGGTCTAGAATGCGATCGCAGATCAGGTATGCAGACCGCATTTCTGCCACAGAGTTAATCAAATAGTTAGTCAAAATTGATGTTGAAAATGCGGTCAATTATGCGATCGCAAAATCAATATGCGGACCGCATAATCGTTGCATAAATTCCTCAAGGATTTGTGAAGGTTAGTTCTGCGGTGCATTACGAGACCGCAGAATATGAATGCAGACGCATTCCCATCGCATACCCAAGCAAAACCGCTTAGATTTTTGGGGCACTTCTGCGGTCCAATATGTGGACCGCATTTCGATTCTGCGACCGCAGATCCTGCTCGGGTTTCTATTTTTCTAAAATTTAAACCCAACCCCTTTTTAATAAAACACCCCAACCCCTCATTTTTAATGATCTTCTGAACAAAATAATAGAGAGGGAAGAGAGGGTTCTTGAGAGAAAAAGAAATCTTTATCAATTTGATTCTTCAAAACTATCCGGGCCGGGAAAATTTAAAGTAATTACCCTCATCCCCATTCTTGCAGGTAAAATCCCTAACCTTTTCCTTGATTTTCAGGTTTAAACTAGGGGGAGTCTCATGCATTGATTCTTGAAATTAATGGTTGAAATTGTACATGTACGGCTTCTTAAAACCTAAAACCTAGCACGGGGAAACTGGGTAGAGATAGAGGTTTGCAAAAGAAGGGGTGATAACCTAAATAAGTTTGAGTAGCATATGTGAACCTCAATTATAAGTTATGTGTATTAATTTGTGCACTAGATTGACGTTGCTAGATTATTTTCGTGAATTGAAAATAGAAGTTAAAAAGGGAATAAGGATCCAGGTATGTTTGGCTAACTTTGACCTTTGTAAAATCGCCATGTTTGGTGTACGAATATTTGGAATGTGATATCTACGTGGATTGTTTGTGAAATTCTTGTGATTGGTATGATTGTAAATGTGACACGTGGTAAGAGCTGAGGAAAAAGTGACGGAAGGAAACCGTAAACGACGCAACTAGAATAACTGTGATAACAACATCTATGGCTTATTGTGGGCAATTATCGTTGTGATATAAAACACATGTGAGTTGTTGAGTAAGATGGAAATACTATTGATGGTTATGGAAATACTTGTAAACTGTTGTTGTTACTTCTTAAGAAGTGTTTTTGTTGATCTTTGTGAATTGTCCATTGTTGTTGTCTTCTTTGTGAATTGCAATTGTATGGTGGGATCGGGTTGCGAGCCGCAACACGAAGTTATAAGGTCTGGGTTGTGCTGATAAGGGTGGCCGAGGTAATAAGGGTGGAAAGTGATCGAAATCACTGTTGAAATAAAAATATGAGCAAATTGTGAAACTATTGATATGGAAATGTGGAAGGGGAAACATGAGAGATTGTAAACTTGTTTCGCTTGATTGTTCCTTCCTTGTACATTTGATTGTTGTTTCTATTACTGTTACCTACTTGTGTATGGTTTGTGTTTACTTGAAGCAAAGTTTGTTCATACATACTAGTACAATTCAAGTGTACTGACATCCCTTTTTGCCAAGGGCACTACATTTGTGTTATGATTGTAGGTGGATCCTTAGCAGGCACTCCTATCCACCGACCGTAGCTCCTCATCACTTTCCGACAGCTGAATTGGTGAGCCCCTTTCCTTTCGGGGCCCTGCATGGCTCATGCCGCTTCTGTTTTGGGATCTTGTTTTGATATTTGTATAATGTATAGCCGGAGCCTTGTTACCGGCAAGTACTGTATCATTATTTTTCATATTTAGAGGCTCCGTAGACAGAAAAATATAGGTCATAAACTTATGTGATATGTATCTTGTACGTTGGGCTATGTGAAATGTAAACCACGCTAAGAATCATGTACCGTGTATATATTTTGCAATAAATAGGTGTTTTAATTGTAAATAGTTATTTCATTTGGCTAATAAGTAATGAAAAAAATGCGGGGTAACACATGGGGTAGGAAAGGAACCCAGGTCCGCTTGACTGGGGCTACCCGGTCGGGCGCCGGTCATGCCCCTCGAATTTGGGCGTGACAAACTTGGTATCAGAGCATAAGGTTTTAAAAGAGTCCTAGGATGTCTCGGAGCCATGCCTAGTAGAGTCCTTCTTATTGGTGTGTTGTCGACCACATCTATATGTAGGGGGCTACACCAGCATTTAGGAAACTATCCTCTTCTTTGTTATTCCATATCGTGCGGTGAAGTGAAAAGTGGAAGTATTTACGTCTAACTCGCGCTTTGTTGCGAAATTTTTAGAAATGGAACCTAAGAAGAAAGCTAGACTCGGCCTTGGGTCCGACGCCACCCCAAGTGCAGCCGTAAATCCTGTACCTGATACTGTGGGTGAGAGTGACTCCCCGGCCTTGAATCTACCCGGCCCATCTATTCCAGATCCAAGCATTCATGTTCCAGCTGCGGCAGAGGGTGCCACCATCCCTACCGCCGATATTCCAAATCCTGATACTGTTCCAGCTTCTGGTCCCGGGGTTTCTGATGGGGACCTTAGAGGAGCCATCCGTATGTTGACCCAGTTAGTAGACGCTCAGGCCCAGAGATCTCATGATGCCCCTATGTCCTCCATCGGACAAGGAGATTCTACCAACTCCAGAGTCCACTAGTTTCTGCGATTGGCCCCTCCAGAATTCACAGGCACAGACCCAGAGGCCGATCCGTAGGATTTCCTTGATGAGATCTATAAGACCCTTCGAGTGATGAAGACTACAAAGATAGAGGGGGTTGAGTTGGCTTCATACAGGTTGATAGGAGCATTTATTTTGTGGTTCGAGATGTGGGAGGATTCCTGTGAGGAGGGAAGACCTCCGGCTAGATGGGATGAGTTTGTAGATGCCTTTATGGATCACTTCTTGCCTACCGAGACAATGGCAGCTCGTGCCACTGAGTTCGAGGTTCTCAAACAGGGCAGTATGAGTGTTTAGGAGTAGTATATGGAGTTTGTGAGGTTGTCTAAGTATACTCCTCAGTTAGTGTCAACCATGGATGCTCGAGTTCGGCCTTTCGTTTAGGGTCTTAGTCCTTTAGGGGTGAATGAGGCTGCTACAATGGCCTTACACTCAGATATGAATTATGGAAAGATTGTAGGATTCGCTCAGGCCACAAAGGCTAGGAAGTTGAAGATAATAGAAGAAAGGGAGAGTAGTAGCATGGCTCGGTCAATGGGTCACTCAGGGAGACCAGTTCTGGGGAGAGGGTCATCAGGGCCATCCTAGTCATATGCTCCATCCTCAGCGAGTGCACCGCCACCTATGCACATTTATCAGTAGAGCAGTCACTCGAGACCAGGTTCAGCTAGTAGGAGGTCCCGTCAGTCCGGTCGTTCATGAGTGAGGTCTTACCAGCAGGGGGGAACTACATGCCCCAAGTGTGGGAGATTCCATACAGATACTTGCTATTTGGATATCCCGGTATGTTATAGGTGCGGGGTGAGAGGTCACATCCAGTAGGAGTGGCGTGCACCTAGTCAGGGTATGGGTAAGGTTTCTGCCCAGACATCCGGTTCTTCAGTTGCTACATTATTCGTACGTCCTCCAACTCCAGCAAGGTGTGGTGCAGTTAGGGGTGGAGCTCATGGTAAATGTGGACCTAGCCGGTTCTATGCTTTGAGTGGTCACCAGAATGCTGAGGCTTCTCCAGATGTTGTCACATGTATCTTGTCTGTTCAGGCCATTAATTGCTATGCTCTTATTTATCCGGGGTCCTCTTTGTCTTATGTCACCCTATTCATTGATTCATGTTTTGGGATAGAACTCGAACAGCTTCATGAGTCGTTCTCTGTATCAACTCTGGATGGTGATTTTATTATAGCCTCGCGAGTTTATAGTAATTGTGTTGTCACGGTGTGTGGTCATGTTACCACGGCCGATCTTATTGAGCTTGGAATGGTAGATTTTGATGTGATCATGGGGATGGACTGGCTTTATTCATGCTTTTCCAAACTTGACTACTAAACGAGAGTCATGAGACTCGAGTTCCCTAACGAGCCGGTTATGGAACGGAAAGGAAATGGTGTGGTGCCAAAGGTTAGGTTTATTTCTTACCTTAAGGCTTCGAAGATGATTAAGAAGGGGTGTATCTATCATTTGCTCTGGCTGGAAGACACCACTTCAGAAGTGTCTGTCCCTGAGTCCGTGCCAGTTGTGAATGAGTTTCTTGAAGTGTTTCCGGATGAGCTTCCAAGGATTCCGCCATATAGGGAGATTGATTTCGGGATTGATGTATTACCAGATACTCAGCCAATATATATTCCACCATACAGAATGGTGCCAACAGACTTAAGAGAGTTAAAGGAGCAACTGAAGGATTTATTAAAGAAGGGGTTCATACGATCCAGTGTGTCACTGTGGGGTGCTCCGGTTCTTTTTGTTAGAAAGAAGGATGGGTCGCTTCAGATGTGCACTGATTATCGACATCTTAACAAAGTCACCATCAAGAATAAATATCCTTTGCCTCGGATAGATGATTTGTTCGACCAATTGCAAGGTGCAAAGTTCTTCTCCAAAATTGATCTGCGGTCCGGGTATCACCAATTGAAGATCAGAGAGCAGGATATTCCCAAGACCGTCTTCAGAAATCGCTATGGTCACTTCGAATTCTTGGTCATGTCTTTTGGGCTAACCAATGCCCCAGCAGCTTTCATGGACCTTATGAATCGGGTTTTCAAGCAATTTCTAGACTCCTTTGTGATTGTTTTCATTGACGACATCCTCGTTTATTCACGGAGCATGGAGGATCATGCCGATCACCTCAGAGCAGTTTTGCAGACTCTTTATCAACACCAGTTGTACGATAAATTTTCAAAATGTGAATTTTGGTTGGAGTCCGTCACTTTTTCGGGTCATGTTATTTCCAGTGAGGGGATTCAGGTATATCCCCAGAAGATTGCAGCGGTGAAGGATTGGCATAGACCCATGACCCCGACGGAGGTCCGTAGCTTCTTGGGTTTAGCCGAGTACTATCGCAGGTTTGTGGAGGGATTCTCTACCCTCACCTCCCCATTGACTAAATTGACACAGAAAGCAGTTAAGTTCCAATGGTCCGACACTTGTGAGAAAAAATTTCAGGAATTGAAGTTAAGGTTGACCTCGACACTGATATTGGCTTTGCCAGAAGGCACGGAAGGATTTTTGGTTTATTGTGATACCTTCAGGGTCGGTTTGGGATGTGTATTGATGCAGCATGGGAAGGTTATAGCGTATTCTTAAAGGCAACTCAAGAATTACTAGAAGAATTACCCGATGTATGATTTGGAGCTTGCAGTAGTTGTATTTGCCTTGAAAATATGGCGGCATTATCTTTATGGGGTCCATGTGGATGTGTTCTTGGACAACAAGAGTCTCCAATATTTGTTCAAGCAGAAGGAGTTAAATTTGAGGCAGCGGCGGTGGTTAGAATTGCTTAAAGAATATGATATGAACATCTTGTACCATCCAGGAAAGGCGAATGTGGTGGCCGATGCGCTCAGTTGGAAATCCATAGGTAGTTTGGCTCACTTAGGAGCGGATCAGAGGCTCCTAGCTCAGAAGGTTTATCAGTTAGCCAGTCTTCAGGTTTGTATTTCGACCCTAAATGAGGAGGAAAATATGGTGCATAACAGAGCAGAATCATCGCTTGTAGCGGAAGTCAAGGAAAAGTAGTTCATTGACATAGTATAGGCACGGATGAAGGAGGCAGTTCTGAACAACAAAACTTAGGCATTTTCACTCGGCGGCAATGATGGTGTGTTACGATGTCAGGGTAGGCTATGTGTTCCAAATGTGGATAACCTTCGGGAGAGGGTAATGGCGGAGGTTCATCATTCCAGGTATTCGGTGCACCCAAGTTCTACGAAGATGTATCACGATCTCAAGGAAATTATTGGTGGAGCGGTATGAGAAGGGGTGTGGCGGACTTTGTATCTAAATGTACAAATTGTCACCAAGTAAAAAATCAGCATCAGCGGCCCGGTAGGTTAACCCAACTTATGGAAATACCAATATGGAAATGGGAGATGATCAACATGGATTTCGTGGTAGGATTACCTCGCACTCAGCGTAAGTTCGACTCAATTTGGGTGATAGTGGATCGACTTACCAAATCAGCTCACTTCTTGCCAGTCAAGTCCACCGATACCGCCAAACAGTATGCTCGATTGTACATCAAGGAAATAGTGAGGCTTCATGGTACTCCACTCTCTATTATTTCGGATCTAGTGGCTCAGTTCACAGCTAATTTTTGGAAGAAATTTCAGCAAGGTTTGGGTACTCAGGTGAATCTCAACATGACTTTCCATCCGCAGACCGATGGTCAAGAAGAGCGGACTATTCAGATGCTTGAAGATATGTTGAGGGCTTGTGTCTTGGATTTCAAAGGTAATTGGGATGATTACTTGCCTCTTATAGAATTTGCCTACAACAACAAATTTCATGCTAGCATCCAGATGGCCCCATTTGAGGTATTTTACGGAAGGAGATGTAGGTCTCCGATCAGATGGTTCGAAGTAGGTGAAGCAGAATTGATATGCCCAGATCTCGTGCACCAGGCTACGAAAAAAGTTAAAGTTATTCAGAAAAGGATGAAGACAGCTCAGAGTTGCCATAAATCCTATGCGAACGTACGTTGAAGAGAATTGGAGTTTCAAGTAGATGATTGGGTATTTTTTAGGGTGTCTCCTATGAAGGGAGTCATGCGATTTGGGAAGAAAGGGAAGCTGAGGCCTAGATATGTCGGGCCTTATCGAATCATTCAAAGGATCAGGCGAGTTGCTTATAGGCAGGAGTTGCCCCCTGAAATGTCCTTAGTGCACCCGGTGTTCCATGTGTCTATGTTAAGGAAATTGGTTGGAGATCCGTCCACCATCATGCCAGTTGAAGACATCAAGGTTACTGAAGAGTTATCGTATGAAGAAATTGCGGTTGCTATTCTTGATAGGCAAGTCCGTAAATTGCAAAATAAGGAAATTGCTTCAGTTAAAGTGTTGTGGAGAAATCAACAAGTCGAGGATTCCATGTGGGAAGCGGAAGATGAGATGAAAGAAAAATATCCCCATTTGTTTGAACAAGTCTAGTAGTGATCGTGCGAACTCTTGTCCCTAAGCGAACTGGCATTATGTCCCATTTGGTGCAAAGACACCCCATTTCTCCCCTAAATGCTTTACTATTGTAATTCTTCAAGTTGTGCCAAAATTGTATGTGTTGTGATTATTTGAGTCATATGCAAACCTTTCTTGGTAAATGGAAGTTTTGTAAGGACTCTTGTGATAAGTAATTGGATTATAATAGTGTAGATTGGTAATGATTAATTTCCATGTGTATTGTGAATCAAAGTGGTTAAACTGTATGGGACTCATTGGAGTAATCAAAGTATGTGCAAAAGTGTGTCAAGTGATTGAATATGTGCAAGTATAAGGGTGATGAACTGTATACCAGTTATAGGGATAACATGAATTGTGTAATGGTGCATGGAAATGCGTTTTGGGGGCTCTCTGATAGGTAGATATGTCCAAATCACAAAGAAAACTCTAGCAAAATTTTTCTAAAATATGAGAGTTAGTGGAAAATTTGGGAGCTTGCATATCATGTTTTTTTTTTCAAACTACCCGATTTTCAAAAAAAAAATCCCCATTTGAGGACGAATGATTTTAAGTGGGGGAGGATGTAAGGCCCCGTGAAAATTTGTGCTCAAAGCCTGGTACTTCGTATTGTCAAGTTTTGTATATGTGTTGGGAATGTGAAAAAAAAATTCTCTCACCGCGGTTCAGACCCTTTTTACTAATTTTGCACTTAAAAATCAAGAAACAAAATTTTCAAGAAAATTTCCATTATGCAGTCCAGATTGCGATCGCAGATCAAGTATGCGGACCGCATTTCTACCGCAGAGTTAATTACAGAGTTAGTCGAAATTGATGTTGAAAATGCGGTCTATTATGCGATCGCATAATCAATATGTGGACCGCATAATCGTCGCATAAATTACTCAAGGATTTGTGAAGGTCAATTCTGCGGTGCATTATGCGACCGCAAAATAGGAATGCGGACAGCATTCCCGTCGCATACCCAAGCAGAACCGCTCAGAATTTTGGGGCACTTCTGCGGTCCAATCTGCGGACCGCATTTCGATTTTTCGACCGCAAGGTGCGATCGCAGATACTGCTCGGGCTTTTATTTTTCTAAAATTTTAAACCCGACCCCTTTTTAATAAAATACCAAAATCCCTCATTTTTAATGATCTTCCAAACAAAATAAGAGAGAAGGAAGAGAGGGTTCTTGAGAGAGAAAGCAATCTTTATCAATTTGATTCTTCAAAACTATCCGGGCTGGGAAAATTCAAAGTAATTGCCCTCATCCCCATTCTTGCAGGTAAAATCCCTAACCTTTTTCCTTGATTTTCAGGTTTAAATTGGGGGGGGTTAGGAGTCTCATTCATTGATTCTTGAAATTAATGGTTGAAATTGTCACGCCCCAACCTCGGGAGGTGCGACCAGCGCTCAATCAAGTGAACCCGACTGAGCAAGCCTTACCGAACACTTTCTACCCCAAATAAATATGAATATGGAACCCATGCCTTTCATTAATTTAGACGAGAATACATGGTGGATACTACATCATTGGTTCATTTCATGTCACAAAGATTTACCGTACATAAGCTAGCTTCAAGGATTCTATAAGAGTTACAGTTTATAGAGATCACAAGTTTAGGATTACAACATATATAGTGGACTCCCCGAACACCCGTACATAACCCACACTAGTGTCTTTGGAGCCTCTAAGGATACAACAGATAAGCATAACTATGCCGGCAACAAGGCCCCGGCTATACCTCAAAAGTGGAAAGCTGTAATAACAAAAAATACACCATATAGCCCCATGGAAGATAAGGGGCTCACCGAGACTTAGAGTAGAAAGACGCTCCGCTACACACGGTCGACACTGTCCGCTATGGAGCCACCTACAATCATAACATGAATGTAGAGCCCCCAGCAAAAGGGACGTCAGTACATTTGAATTGTACTGGTATGTATAACTAAACACCATTTTACTAGAAAGAACTATCAAATAAATACAAGCAATTAATACGGGCAAATCAAGAAAAAATTTATATAATCTTTCATACAATTTCTACAACATAGATTTGGGCACATCTATCACATGTTCACCACTATTCTCATTACCACCTCCATCTCGAGCGGAGTCCGGCCACGACCCGACCAGCTAGGTCACCTCATTGGAAGCATTACTCTCAATCAATAATTCATTTCCCTTATCCGTAATACAATATCAGCACATTACCACCATGTGTGCGTCATGGTGTCCGATCACGACCCGATCGGCTAGGTCACCTCATTGGAGGCATTATTCCATTCTCATTAGTCAACACTTCAAGTCTTTATCCCACACATATCATAATAATTCCTGGGGCACTCATGGCTACCATCACCACATTGTTTTCCCTTTTCAATATTCATCTTACAAGTTGTGATCATAGACACATATATCAAGGATAATTCAAGTTGCAATCACAAGTAAGTGAGCACATAGCTAGCATAAATAATTCTTTGTTTCAATGTTGGCTTATAGCCCAAGTATTTCAACATATAACAATACTTTACATCATTATCTAATGATCAAGATTGGCACATTATTCACATTGAGGCACTCCCTTCACGAATATGTATAGATATATGTAAATCAATTAATGCGTAATGACAATCAATACACTAGCCAATTCAACTCTTACCATACCTTCGTAATGACAACGGAGCTCAATTTCTAATAAAAAGGGGTTTTAGCCATACATACCTCAATAAAGCGTTTCCTTACTCTTTTACAATTTCCGGAACTCTTAGCACTTCGATCTATTGTGTAATAATTACAAATTAAATCGAGAATTAGAGACGAAATTGAAGTTCTAGCTTGGTTCAAGCATATCATCAAATACTAAAGGTGCATTGTGATCTTAGCCCCTTTTTGTGAGGAATTTCTATCATTTTATACCCCCAACTGCCTTCTTATTAGTTTTCTACCTTCCAATATCCTATGGCTTGACATGCATGTAGAGAACATTATTCTTATAGTCTTGCATTACTTCTCTACTGGCCCCATGTACCAAAGTGTAGAAATAAGAGCTGAGATTATGAATCTTACCTCTTGGGAATGAAAATTCAGGTGTCTTCACTTGATTTTCTTCAATGTTTTAGCAAGGCTCAAGATGGGAGACACTTTTCACCTCTAAGACCCTCTCTCTCTCTCTAAAAGTCTCAGAAGAATTGCTCAAAATGAGCTATAATATCGAATATATCGATAGGGAGGTCGGGTTAAAAATTAAAAAATTGGAGCCCCGAGTCAAATATGCGATCGCAGAGTAAACATGCGGTCTGCATAATGGACCGCAAAATGCTCCCCAGAAACTAAACACTCTGACTCAATCTGCGGTAAGAATGCGGTCCGCATTCATGTTCTGCGGTCGCAAAGTGCACCGCAGAACCGACCCAAGCAAAACTCAAAAGAAAATATGCGATGACTATTTGGTCCGCATTTCGATTATGAGAATGCATTCTGCACCACATTTCTTGCATTTTTTTGGAAACTTATTCTTGACTTTTTAATGCATTATTCAATCCAAAAAGGACCGCGCTGCGACGAGCTTTTATGAATTGTTAACACATGCTCCTAACTTGGCACCACAGAATCCGGGTTTTTTTGAGTAGGGATTTCACGGGGCCTTACAGAAATTGTACATGCATGCCTTCTTAAACCTAAAACCTAGTATGGGGAAACTGGGTAGAGATAGAGGCTTGCAAAAGAAGGGTTGATAAGCTAAATAAGTTTTAGTAGCATCTGTGAACCCCAATTCTAAGTCATGTGTATTAATTTGTGCACTAGATTTACGTTGCTAGATTATTTGGTGAATTGATAATAGAAGTTAAAAAGGAAATTCGGCTCCAGTATATATGGCTAACTTTGACGTTTGTAAAATCGCCTTGTTTGGTGTACGAATATTTGGAATGTGATATCTACGTGGATTATTTGTGAAATTATTATGAATGTGACACATGGTAAGAGCTGAGGAACAAATGATGGAAGGAAACCATAAATGATGCAACTAGAATAATCTGATAACAACATTTATGGCTTATTGTGGGCAATTATCGTTGTGACATAAAACACATGTGAGTTGTTGAGTAAGATGGAAATAGTATTGATGGTTATGGAAATACTTGTAAACTATTGTTGTTACTTCTTAAGAAGTGTTATTGATCTTTGTGAATTGTCCATTGTTGTTTTGTTCTTTGTGAATTGCAATTGTACGGTGGGATCAGGTTGCGCGCCGCAACACGAAGTTATAAGGTGTGGGTTGTGCTGATAAGGGTGGCCGAGGTAATAAGGGTGGAAAGTGATCGAAATCACTGTTGAAATAAAAATATGAGCAAATTGTGAAATTATTGATGTGGAAATGTGGAAGGGGAAACATGAGAGATTGTAAACTTGTTTCGCTTGATTGTTTCTTGCTTGTGCATTTGATTGTTGTTTCTATTACTGTTACCTACTTGTGTATGGTTTGAGTTTACTTGGAGCAAAGTTTGTTCATACATACCAGTACAATTCAAGTGTACTGATGTCCCTCTTTGCCGGGGGCGCTACATTCGTGATATGATTGTAGGTGGATCCTTAGCAGGCACTCCAGTCCACCGACCGTTGCTCCTTATCATTTCCCGTTAGCAAAATTGGTGAGCCCCTTTCCTTTTGTGGCCGTTCGTAGCTCATGTCGCTTCTATTTTGGGATCGTGTTTTGATATTTGTATAAGGTATAGCCGAAGCCTTGTTACCAGCAAGTACTGTATCATCCTTTTTCATGTTTAGAGGCTCCGTAGACAGAAAAATGTTGGTCATGAACTTATGTGATATGTATCTTGTACGTTGGGCTATGTAAAATGTAAACCACGCTAAGAATCATGTACCGTGTGTATGTTTTGCAATAAATAGGTATTTTAATTGTAAATGGTTATTTCATTTAGCTAATAAGTGATGAAAAAAAATGTGGGGTAACACGTGGGGCAGGAAAGGCACCCAGGTCCGCTTGACTGGGGCTACCCGGTCGGGCGCCGGTCATGCCCCTTGAATTTGGGGCGTGACAATGATCCTCAAGGAAGGGATTTCTACCTCGGCAGGAATGAATGCCTCTGTACCATAAACCAACATATAAGGAGTTGCCTCGCTTGATGTGCGGACTGTGGTGCAGTACCCCCACAAAGCAAATGATAACTTCTCGTGCCACTGTTTATGATTTTCTATTATTTTCCTTAGTATCTTCTTGATATTCTTATTGGCTGCTTCTACAGCTCCATTCATCTTAGGTCTGCAGGCTGTAGAATTCTTGTGTTTGATCTTGAACGTTTAACACATTGCTTTCATCAGGTCACTGTTAAGATTGGAACCATTGTCAGTAATGATTGACTCTGGGATGCCGAACGGGCAAGCGATGCGGTTGCGGACAAAATCTGCCATGACTTTCTTAGTCATTGCCTTGTATGATGCTGCTTCAACCCATTTGGTGAAATAATCAATTGCAACTAGAATGAACCTGTGCCCATTTGACGCGACAGGCTTGACCAGTCCGATAACATCCATCCCCCAAGCGGCGAACGGTCATGGCGAGCTTGTTGCAGTAAGCTCGTTTGGAGGCACCTTTATCATGTCTGTATGTATCTGACAGCGATGGCATTTTCGGACATATTAGATGCAGTCTGTTTCCATAGTCATCAAAAAATAACCAGCTCGGAGTATTTTCTCGAGTAAAACAAAATCATTCATATGTGGGCCGCAGGTTCATGCATGAATTTCTTCCAATAGCCTGGATGCTTCCTTTGTGTCGACAGACCTTAACAATCCCAAATCAGGAGTTCTCCTATACAGGATTCCGCCGCTGTGGAAAAAATTATTGGATAACCTTCGAAGTGTGCGCTTGTGAGTAGCGTTTGCAAGCTCTGCATACTCTCCTGTTGCCAAATATCCCTTGATATCGTGGAACCAGGTTTTCCCATCCGCTTCTTCCTCGACATGAGCGCAATAAGCTGGTTGATTATAAATCTTTACCGGGATAGTAGCAATGAAATTCTTATCTGGATGCTGAATCTTAGAGGATTGGGTTGCCAATGCATCAGCAAACTCATTCTAAACTCTGGGGACATGCTAAAACTCTGTCTTTGTAAATCTCTTCCTTAACTCCTGTACATGATGCAGATAAGGGAGTATCTTGGGATTCTTGGTTGCCCATTCTTCTCGGACCTGATGTATAAGCAGGTTTGAATCTCCGATCACTAGCAACTCTTGAACGGTCATGTTAATGGCTAACTTGAGCCCTAAGATGCAGGCTTCGTATTCGGCCATATTGTTGGTGCATGGGAATCTGAGCTTCGCAGACACCAGATAATGCTGACCGGCTTCTGATACTAGGACTGCTCCTATGCCAACTCCTTTGAAGTTTGCTGCTCCATCAAAAAACATTCTCCAACCGTCATAGGATTCTGCAATGTATTCTCCTATGAAAGATACCTCTTCATCAGGAAAATACGTCTTTAGAGGCTCGTATTCTCCATCCATGGGATTTTCAGCAAGATGATCTGCCAGTTCTATTCTCTTGTTTGTCTTCTGAGTCACGTAAACAATGTCAAATTCACTCAACAGGATTTGCCACTTGGCTAGCTTGCCAGTGGGCATGGGCTTCTGAAAGATGTACTTCAGCAAATCCATCCTCGATATGAGATAAGTAGTATAGGCACAGAAATAATGCCTCAACTTCAGAGTTACCCGAGTCAGAGCACAACAGGTGCGCTCTAATAGAGAATACCAGGCCGCGCATGGAGTGAACTTCTTGCTAAGATAGTAGATGGCCTGATCCTTTCTCCCTGTTTCGTCATGTTTTCCTAGAACACAACTAAATGCTCCATCCATTATCGCAACATAGAGCAATACAGGTCTACCTGGTTCGGGCGAAACCAAAACTGGCGGTGTTGATAGGTATCTTTGATTCTGCCAAAGGCTTTCTGACAGTTATTAGTCCATTTGGTGGTGGCGTCTTTCTTCAACATTTTAAAGATGGGCTCACAAATGACAGTAGATTGAGCTATGAACTGGCTGATATAGTTGAGTCTCAGTAGGAAACTCATTACGTCCTTCTTGTTCTTTGGCGGTGGCAATTCTTGAATGGCCTTAACCATTGATAGATCCATCTCTATTCCTCGGTGACTTACGATGAATCCAAGTAGTTTTCCGATAGGAACCCCGAATGGACACTTGGTAGGATTCAGCTTCAGATTGTACCTTCTCAGTCGGTTAAAGAATTTACTCAGATCTTCCATGTGGTCAGTGGCTCTTTTGGATTTGATGACGACGTTGTCTACATACACCTCGATCTCTTTATGTATCATGTCATGGAAGATAGTAGTCATGGCCCTCATGTAGGTGGCCGCAACATTCTTTAACCCAAACGGCATCATATTGTAACAATACATCCCCCACGGCGTAATGAAAGTCATTTTCTCCACGTCTTCCTCGTCCATCCATGATGATACCTGTTAGATCATTTTTTTATGATGCAATTAATATACATGTGCAGGAGTTCAAAGAAGTAAAGAAGAACTAGTGAAATGGCTGCGTCGAACAAGGAAGGAAATCACTCACAAGGGAAGCCACCTATAAAATGCACGATATACAAGGAAAGCTACAAATGTACATCAGCAAATCAAGATTAGCTCTGTGAATCTAGGAAATCAAATAAGTCATAACGAAGTGAAGAATCGAAATGATCTGTGATTGGCGAAATCACGGTAGAATAATAAAGGCTAGAAGATCCGGTCAGTTGTCAAGTTTGGAAGGTCCAACAATCAAGGAGAAATCTTGTTGATTCCATTGTCTGCCGAAGAAAAAGATCTCAAGAGAACAACGAATAGTTCCTTATTCTTGGAAAGAATCAATTCTTTCGAAGGATCAAAACCCTTGGGCTGACGAGCCTTCACGATTCATCTTTGTATAAATGTAATGTGTAACATCATCCTTAGATATACTTTGATCGAACCAAAATAACTCTCTTCATTCTACTGCAAACAAGCATAGTAGCCTACATAGATCTGTTGTGTAATAAGTCAAGGATAGAAAGAAGGCATACCACTGGTGAGGCATTGTTTCAAATGAGTGCTACAGAATCTGAGCGATATACATCACATATGTACTCGAAAGAAAACCCATTTTCTTGAAGAAGAACTCCCTTGCAACCCAAGTGGACTGGATTAGGATTCACATTAAATCTGACCCAGTATAAAATTCTTGGTGTCTTTAATTTCTGCATTTACTTTCTACATATTACCTCAAACTGTTATATCTGCAAGATTGCCATATTTAGTCGACTACTAAAGTTTTAAGTCAACTCGTTAACGATAAATTTCAATTAGTGACAATTCACCCCCCCCCCCTTGTACTTGCAATTGGTATCAGAGCAAGGCTCACACTTTTGTTTTCTGCTTAACAACTTGTGAGAAAAAGATCACGGTAAATCAGGTTATCATAGGAGGTCACTTTCAGGAAGGAACTTCACAAGTAAGTCCACCTTACTTCAATGGACAACATTTCTCCCACTGGAAAATCCGAATGGAAATCTTGACCAAGGCATACGACGTCAAGGTATGGAGAGTTATCAAGAAGGGAAACTACCCACTGCCTGCCAGCACTCCACCACTCGCTGACCCTGATGATATAGACTCATACACAAAGGAACAACTGGAAGTTGTCCAAGTAAATCACAAGGCAAGAAATCTACTTCACAATGCAATAAGTGGTGAAGAATATGAGAAAATATCTTGCTGTGTTACATCCAAAGAGATGTGGGACAAACTTGAGGTTACCTATGAAGGTATCAGCAAGGTAAAGGAAACTTACCTCAATATGCTAGTTCATGACTATGAACTGTTCTCAATGAAGGAAGGAGAATCCATCGAAGAAATGTTTGTCAGGTTCAGTAAGATAATCAGTGACTTGAAAGCTTTTGGCAAACCATACACCAGCGGCGATCAGGTTAGGAAAATTCTCAGAAGTCTACCAACCACTTGGCAGACTAAAGTTGTCACCTTGGAATCTCAAGATCTTAACAAGTTATCATATGATGAACTACGATGAGAGCTCATTGCTTTAGAAATAACACACCTGAAGGAGACAAATGATGAGGAGAAAAAGGAAATTGTTGCATTCAAAGCCACTACTAAATCGACTGAAAATGAAATTGATGATCCTGAAGCCCCACAAGAAGAAATTGCTATGATGTCTAGAAACATGGATGGACTAATGAGAAGATATAGAAATACTAAGAAAGGAATATTTCCACCAAGGATATCTAGGCAATAAAACGAACAAGATAAGAACGATGGAAAATGCTACGAATGTGGAAAATTTTGACACATCCAAGTAGAGTGTCCAGAACTGAAAAGGAAGATCTCTAGAGGATTCAACAAGAACAAATCATTTGGAAGCTGGAGCGATGAGGATGACTCAGACCATAAGGAAATAGCAAATCTCTGCTTCATGATAATCCTAGAAAATGAGATCAACAAAACTTCAGGATGCTGGGCAGATGAAGATGATTCAGACAATGAAAACTGTTTTGTGGCAAGAGGAAATATAGGGAGGTAAGATCTTATGACTATGAAAGATGTAATCAATTGCAGGACATTCTTGATTCCACTTTAAAAGAGTCTCAAAAAATGATGAATGAGCTTAAGAGACTCACCATGGAAATCAAAGACTAGAAACTCAAACATGAAGTATGTGAAATTAAAAAAGATGTACTTCAAGAGGAGTTTGAGGAATTGCAAATCCAGCTTAACAGCTTGCGCAAATCCACTAGTCACAGTTCTATTAGGTCAAACCAGAGGACTTATAAGTCGACTGGAAAAGAACCAATCAGAACTAAATCGACCAGTCGGTCGGACCAGTCGACTTACAAGTCAACTGGAACGGAATCAGCTAATCTCATGATAGCTAGTTCCAACACTTATGGAAGACCTGAAAACAGGTCTGGGGCTAAATGTTATTACTGTAATAAAAGTGGGAATAAATACTCTGGTTGTCACTTTTGTAAATTTCTTATGTCTGGATGGGTTTGGAAACCTAAAAATTCTGAACCCATAAACACTAACTCAACAGGACCCAAGCAAGCTTGGGTACCTAAAAGGAAGTGATAATTCTGTATTGCAAGAGCACCATAGAGTAAGCTGCAAAGGAAAATGGTATCTAGATAGTGCCTGTTCCAGTCACATTGACAGGTGACAAAAATATTTTCAAGGAGGTTACAAAGATTGATGGAGGATGCGTTAAATTTAGAGATGATTCAAGAGGAAAAATAGTTGGCACTGAAACTATTCCCTTTAACTACAACTGTGACATTACTGAAGTATATCTTATTGATGGACTAAACTACAACCTTCTCAGTATAAGTCAACTCTGTGACTCAGGATATGAGGTAAAATTTAAGAGAATAGGTTGTGCCATCGAAGACGAATCGGGTAAAATAATTCTTCCTGGAAAAAGAAGACTAGGTCATGCCAGCATGCATTTGATTGGAAACATATCCAAACATGATTTAGTTATTGGATTATCCAAACTTAATTTCTCTAGAACTCATATTTGTGATGCATGTCAAATGGGTAAGCAAACTACAAATTCTTTCAAAAACAAAGAAATGGTATCTACTTCAAAACCATTGCAATTACTTCATATGACTTTTCACGCTTTACCTGGGTGATTTTCCTATCTCATAAAGATAAAGCCTTAAGAAATTTTGAAGTCTTTTGCAAATGGATTGAAAGAGAAAAAAGTGATCTAATCTCAAAAATACAAAGTGATCATGGAGTCAAGTTTGAAAGTAATGCATTTGAAGACTTCTGTGAAAATCAAGGCTACACTCACAATTTCTCTGCTCCATGCTCACCACAGCAAAACGGAGTTATGGAAAGAAAGAACAAAACTCTTCAGGATATGGAAAGAACCATGTGGTTAGAACATTCACTCCCAAATCATTTCTGGGCTGAAGGTGTGAGTACTACGTGTCACATTCTCAACCGATGTCTCATAAGGCCTATTCTGAAAAAGACTCCCTATGAACTCTAGAAAGGTAAACGTCCGAACATCAGTTATCTTCATCCATTTGGAAGTAAGTGCTTCATTCATAATAATGGTAAGGATAATCTTGGAAAATTTGATCCAAGAAGTGACAAAGGTATTTTTCTTGGTTATTCATTAAATAGCAGATCATTTAGGGTTTTTAATAAACGTACTTTATGTGTAGAAGAATCTGCCCATGTTATATTCGCGTGAAAATAATCCCTTGGTCGAAAGAAACTAATGCAGGTCATGAAGATCAAACTCAAGAAGTTTAGGATAAAGAAAAATCTCAGGAGTCATCTAATCCCACAGATGTGATTGAGTCGACTGAACAAGTCAGCGACAACTCTACTGAACAATGTACGGAGTTGACTACAAGAACTGTCCGACTAAATGAATGGAGGAGAGAACCTGAATATCCACAAAAATATATTATAGAGGATCCAAATGAAGGAATAAAAACCAGGGCTGCCATAAAAAAGAAAGCAAATATTGTTCTGATCTCTCAAATAGAGCCCAAAAGATAGAGGAAGCATTGAAGGATTCGAGTTGGGTGAAAGCTATGCAAGAGGAACTAGATCAATTCAGCAAGAATCAAGTATGGAAGTTAATACCCAGGCCAAATAATGTATCTGTCATCGGAACAAAATGGGTATTTAGAAATACATTGAACGAAGAGGGACAAGTCATAAGGAATAAGGCTAGATTAGTCGTTCAAGGATATTCACAACAAGAAGGAGTAAACTATGATGAAACCTTTGCCCCAGTAGCTCGACTGGAGTCTATACGAATCCTACTAGCTTACGCATCATTTAAAGGATTCAGGTTGTTTCAAATGGATGTCAAAAGCACTTTTCTGAATAGATTCATCGAAGAGGAAGTTTTTATAAAACAACCTCCAGGTTTTGAAGACTCAAAATTCCCATATTATGTGTACAATCTTACTAAGGCCCTATATGGACTGAAACAGGCTCCACGTGCCTATTATGACAGGTTAAGTACTTTCCTTGTTGATCATGGGTTTACTAGAGGTAAAATTGATACTAATATATTCATTAGACGATCAACAGAAGGTAATCTTATCATTCAAATTTATGTTGATGACATTACCTTTGGTAGTGCTAACTCTCTTATGTGCAAGGAATTTGCAAACCTCATGCAAAGCGAGTTTGAAATGAGTATGATGAGTGAACTCACATTTTTTCTTGGGCTTCAAATTCAACAAACAGAAGAAGGAACCTTCATTTGTCAGACTAAATATACAAAGGAGCTGATCCATAAATTTGGTATGAGCAAAGAAAAATCAATTGGCACGCCTATGCGTCCGGCTACAAATTTGGATAAGGATGAACAGTGTACTCCAGTTGATGAAACCAAATACAGAGGAATGATTTGATCACTTCTATATCTGACCGCAAGTCGACCAGATATAATGTTAAGCGTTTGTAAATATGCCAGGTTTCAGTCGGCTCCCAAGGAGTCACATCTGAATATTGTAAAAAGAATTATTTGATATCTTATTGGCACAGTATCTCTTGGATTATGATATCCTCGCTCCAACTCGTTTAAATTAGAAGGTTTCTCAGATGCAGATTTAGCAGGTGATAAGGGAGACATGAAAAGCACGAGTGACACTTGTCAATTACTAGGAAAGGCTTTAACATCCTGAAACAGTAAAAATCAAGCATCAGTCAGCTTGTCCACTACAGAAGCTGAGTATATTGCCATTGGTAAATGTTGTGCACAACTCCTATGGATGTCTCATCAATTGGGTGACTATGAACTTTCTTTTAAACCTATACAAATCTTTTGTGATAATTCAAGTGCAATTTTTCTTTCAAAAAATCTTGTGCATCACTCTAGAGCAAAGCATATTGACATTAAGCATAATTTTATTAGAGATCATGTTCTTAAGGGTGACATAGAATTAGCTTTTGTTGGCACGTCTGCCCAATTAGCTGATATTTTTACTAAACCTTTGTTGGAAGAAAGATTTTGCCTTTTGAGAAAATTACTTGGCATAATTTGTTTTTCAAAAAACTCTTAGGACCTAATTGTTCTTTTTCAAAAACATGTCATTATTACTCCTTTTCAGTGCATTAATTACGCTTTCAGTTCCTTCCCTCTTTTTTTTTCTATTTCACATCAGTTCGCAGTTGAATATGGAAAGCCAATCATCACATCATTTCAACTGACACTCTTTCCTTTTTGTACTAAACCTTCAAATCTTTCTTACTTCAAGTTAAACCTTTTTGGGTCACTCTCATCTCCATCCCCTCTCTTCAGTTTGTGAAAACCCTCTCATCTCCCATGGCAAAAATCTCCAAAAAACCCTCCGCCTCCACCTGAAAAGCACCCGTTCTAAGGCAAAACCCTCTTTAGCACCTCCTGAGCAAACAAACCTAGTGTCTGATCATTCTGAGGACTTCGCCTCTTCTCAAGGAGCGTTCTCTGAACACTCTTAACTCTTAGGAGAAAAAGCCTCTAGTAAGAGTCTCATGGAGGATCTTCCTGTCTCTTCCACTCCAAAGAAATAAAAATTTGATTTCTCTGCTTCTCTCGATTCCGACCTAAATTTCTGGGATACCCCAAATAGGGATTCTTTTATCTCTCTCAAGGATAAGGCCATCGCCCATGGAAGAGTTATGGATCTTGACAATATGGAGGCCCTCAACTGTAAGGTAAAGGATTTCTTTGTGTATCAAGGATGGGAAAAATTTCTCTCTATTACTCCGCCTAAAGTGTATGAGCCTTTAGTCTGTATGTTTTATACTAATCTTCGCTCTAGTAAACCTGATAAGCTTGAAACTCTTGTCCTTGGTAAACGCATTGTTCTTGATTGTGCCCAGTTCAATTCTATTTTTCTCTGTCGTTGCACTGGTTTTCCCACTCTCTTTAAAAATGCTTGGCCTGAGGACTTTGAAATTTCCTTTGAGCAGGCCAAACAGTGCATTGCTGAAAATCCCTCTAAAACCCTTCCAAATCAATTGGGGCCTAGTGATGTAAGTTTCGAAACTCGGGTTCTCGCCCACATTGTTGCAACCACTCTTCTCCCCAGAACTGGTTCCTTCTCCACCTTCTCTCAAAGGGACACTTTCTTTGTCTATTGTCTCATCACCAAACTCAAACTCAAGTTGTCCTCCTGGGTCATAAATTTTATGATTGAGAGTGCTGAAGATCCCACCAGTTTACCTTTTGGTATGGCCATTACCCATATTCTGGAAGCCCATCAAATCCCTATTTCTAACTACCCCTTTGTCTATGTTTCCAATTCCTACAATTCTAGAGCTTTTTGTAGTATGGGGTATGTGAGTGTCAAGGGTGCCTGGGTTAAGAAGGGTGAGAGTGAAGCAAAATAGACCCCTCTGGATACCAAGCCTTCATCAGCTGTTCCGCCACCTCTTATTAGTTCTGACCTAAGTAAAAAAGCTAAGCTCCATTGACTCCCAACTCTTAGGCATCAAGACTCTCCTATCTGCTACTCAGTCGACTGTGGGTGCTATTCATGCTATTTCAAAGGAAAGTGGGTCTGATGTGTCTAAAATCAGAGTGGTTGTGCAAAGGGTAAGGGAGAATGCGGTTATAGCCTTCAAGGAGGTCCATGACAGGCTAGATGGAATGAGTGTTGCTGTAAACACCAGCTTTGAACAGTTGAAGGAGGCGATCTGCAACACTCTTACTTACTTCATGCGTCGCTAGTGTAGATGTGTTTTACAGACAATTTTTGTTTCAAACTTGTTTTGGGCTGTGCCCTTGGATGTTTTTTTGCCTGTATGGATAGTTTTTTTTGCTTACTAATCCCTCTTTGCTGATGTCAAAATGGGGGAGAATGTATATCTTATGTCTATTATGACAATCTGTGCATGTTCAAGCTGACTATGCATATACCTCTTTTGTCTGTAATGAAAATATGTGCAGGTTTAAGTCGACTATGCTATATGCATAGATGGTACTCTTTATTCTTTGAAGAGGTTAAGTGGACTATAATACATGCATAGACTTTATATGTATTGCACAGGAACAAGTCAACTATACAGGATACAGGTATAAGTCGACTACACACATTGAGGGGGAGATTAAGTCCAGTTGACTACACACATTGAGGGGAGCCAAGTCGGCTTGTAACAAATAGGGAAGTCAACTGTTGTTTAATTCCTTACATCTACGTATATTGTTTTGCCATCATCAAAAAGGGGGATATTTCTAGATCATATTTTAATGATGCCATTAATATACATGTGCAGGAGCTCAAAGAAGTAAAGAAGAACTAGTGAAATCGCTGTGTCGAACAAGGAAGGAAATCACTCACAAGGGAAGCCACCTATAAAACGCACGGTGTACAAGGAAAGCTACAAATCTACATCAGCAAATCAAGATTAGCTCCGTGAATCTGGGAAATCAAATCAGCCATAACGAAGTGAAGATTCGAAGTGATCTGTGATTGGCGAAATCACGGGAGAATAATAAAGGCTAGAAGATCCGGTCAGTGGTAAAGTTTGGAAGGTCCAACAATCAAGGAGAAATCTTGTTAATTCCATTGTCTGCCAAAGGAAAAGATCCCAAGGGAAGCAACGGATAGTTCCTTATTCTTGGAAAGAATCAATTCTTTCCAAGGATCAAAACCCTTGGGTTGACGAGCCTTCACCATTCATCTTTGTATAAATGTACTGTGTAACATCATCCTTAGATATACTTTGATCGAACCAAAATAACTCTCTTCATTCTACTGCAAACAAACATAGTAGCCTACATAGATCTGTTGTGTAATAAGTCAGGGATAGAAAGAGGGCATACAACTGGTGAGACATTGTATCAAACGAGTGCTAGAGAATCTGAGCGATATACATCACATCTGTACTCGAAAGAAAACCCTTTTTCTTGAAGATGAATTCCCTTGAAACCCAAGGGGACTAGATTAGGATTCACATTGAATCTGAAACAGTATAAAATTCTTGGTGTCTTTAATTTTTGCATTTACTTTCTACATATTACCTCAAACTGTTATATCTGCAAGATTTCCATATTTAGTCGACTACTAAAGTTTTAAGTCAACTCATTAATGATAAATTTAAACTAGTGACAATTCACCCCCGTCCCTCTTATAATTTCAATACCCAGCAGAACAATCGACGAATGACTGCAGTTCATGCTTGTCAAAGTTGTCAATTACAATGTGTATGTTTGGCAAGGGAAAGTCATCTTTCGGACTAGCTCGATTGAGATCCCGGTAGTCGACACAGACTCTAACCTTCCCTTCCTTCTTAGGTACTGGAATGATGTTGGCTAACCATGTTGGATACTCTACTATCCTGAGAACCTTGGCTTTGACTTGCTTGGTGATTTCTTCCTTGATTTTCAATCTCATGTCAGGTTTGAACTTCCTGAGCTTCTGCTTTACCGGGGGACATGAAGAATTGGTTGGCAGTTTGTGAGCTACAATAAATGTACTGAGACCAGTCACGTCATTATATGATCAAGCAAATATTTCCTCATATTCCCTTAGAAATTCCATGTACTTTTCTTTTCTGATGGCGACAGATGAACACTGATGCGCGTTTCTTTGACATTCTCTGTATTTCCCAAGTTAACAACCTCAGTCTCTTCTAGGTTGGACTTAGGTCTATTCTCAAAATCCTCAACCTCTTTAACAACCTCTTCTGGTATATCATCCTCTTCTGAGTCCATATTCGTTTGCTGCGTTGTCTCATTGCAAGTCACAATCGTCGGTTCATCAAGATAAGTAATAGTAATGCTCTCTAAATAAAGTAAATGATAAAAGGTAATAAGAGAGAGATTTATAAGAAACTAAAAGTGCTTTGATAAATTTCCTAATTGTTTTTAACATTGGAGCTCTTATTTTGAAATTAAAATGCGAAAAGAAAGTCAACTAGCAAAAAAAATAAAGATGATGGATGGTACTTTGTTCAGCCTTGCTGCCTCGAAGCTTTTCGGTCCCTAGTGGTTCTGATGGACCAATTGTTAAGGCGTGCTCCTCGGCTCACGGCTTGTATGGAAGGGCCTTCCTCCCCTTCCTCCCCGAAAATGACACAACAATCCATATTATCATCTTTCAATAATAAATTCATCATTGCCACCAGTGCTTCCTCTTCTTCCAACCCATATATGACATCGGCTGGCTGGAAAATCTACTCCAGGCGAGGTATCAGATGCTCCAGTGGGTAGTAGGTACTACGCCATGATAGTGACCAGTGGTTGAACTCCTCCCAAGTGTATTCATATCACAAACCAAAAGTAGTACCATGTTTCTTTAGCTTGATAGGTTTTGTGATTCCCTGGAGGTTCTTGCCGAGTCCCTTGCCAGGTTCTTATCCACACCAATTCAGTATACATTTAATTTTGTTATCCCACCATTTATCCTTGTCCACGGTGTTGACTCGCTCCATGTGATGGTAGGTTTCTCCGCCTATCTTCCTTCTTCCTCCGATTACTGGGATGGTCTGGCGACTGTATATGGGATTGCTACCATCGCCATGAATAATCACCTCCTAGTGATTCCAGTCAAACTTCACTGCTTGGTGTAGCTTTGATGCTACAGCTCCAGCGACATGGATCTACGGTCGTCCCAATAGCAAGTTGTAAGACGCTGGGACGTCTATCACTTAAAAGTCAACACCGAACTAGGTTGGTCCCATTTGTAGACACAAACTGATTTCCCCGATAGTGGACCTTTAGGAACCATCGAAAGCATTGACGTTGATGGCTCCATCCATGATCTTATGCAGTATCTTTCCTAATGTTCTGAGAGTTACGAATGGACAAATATTGATGTTGGACCCTCCGTCAATCAGAATCCTGTGATAAAATAATCCTTGCACTGTGCAGTGATGTGCAACATTTTGTTATTGCTTAGCCCTTCCGGCGGCAGCTCATCTTCGTGGAAAGTGATTTTGTGACTTTCCAATACTTGCCCTACCATTTTTTCCATTTCTCCTCCAGTTATGTTGCTGGGTACATATGCCTCACTCAGTATCTTCAACAAGGCATTCTTATGTGCATCGGAGCTTTGCAGCAGAGCTAGGATGGAGATTTGTGCCGGTGTTTTATTTAGTTGATCAATGACTGAGTACTCATTTGCTTGTATTTTCCTCCAGAGATCATCAAGCCCCAGTTTCAATAGGCCGTCATGAGGCCTGCTTACTCGATTCAGCTAAATGTTTCAGAGTGAACCCTGCCGGTTCTTGTCATACCCTGTGCCACAACTGCTTATTCGGTTTTGGATTTTCCTTTTCTCCTTGCCTTGGCTGTATAATCCCCAGGGATGGCCTTCGTATGGAATGGTGCTATGGCTGACATTGACACTGGGATGGGTACCCTTGCTTTGGGAGGTAATACAACGACTTCAAATGGTGCAGGTGCCTTTGAGGACCTAAACTTGACCTCAATTGGTCCTGGCATCTTTGCAGAAGATGGTGTTTCAAGATCAAGTGGTATGGACATGTTCACTTCAGTATCTTTTCAGAAGGCTGGATCTGGACTACAATTGGATTAAGTGTGACTGTTGGTTTCTTTGGCTCGTCACCTTCAGCGATCAATCCGATTGAAACTTCGGGCTCAAAATCATCTTCTATCTCAATGATGTGAAAGCCTCCGCCTTTGTGGTCAGGCAGGGGGTTGTTGAAAACATTAGGAGCCGGCTCCTTTGCCACAATTATCTTGTTGTCAATCAATGCCTGAATCTTATCCTTTAGAGAGCGGCACTCATCAATGGTATGCCCATTCATGCCAGTATGGTATGCACAGGTTTTGTTTGGGTTGATCCATTGGAAAGGATTTTATGGAGTTATAGCAGGGACATGGGTGACGTGACTAGTAGCTTTAAGCCTTTCATACAGCTGGTTAAGTGGTTCGGCAATGGCAGTGTATTGTTTGGGAGGTCTGCGGTCGAAGTTTGGTCGGGGTCTAGGGAAATTTTGGCGAAGTGATTGATAATGGGCTTGTTGGGTATTATAGGCTTGGTAGAGGTGTGTCAGTTGGGAGGATTTGGGGGAAGTAGGCTAATATGCGGGAGGTGGAGATGAGTGGTATGTAGGTGGTAGAGGTTGGTAAGAGGGAAAATATGCTTGGTAATTTGAGGTAGGTTGATATGTAAGATGGGGTATTGGATAGGTTTAGTATATTATTGGGGATTTTGTTCTATGTGCAACCATCACCATGCTCACATCCCTTTTCTTGGATGTGCCACCAGACTGTAGAGCCTTGTTGGTAGCCTGTAATGCTTCAAAGTTGGTGACCATACCACTTTTAATACCTTCCTCTATCTTTTCTCCTAGCTTGATAAAGTCGGAAAATTTCTGGTCCTCAATCATCATCAATCTTTCGTAGTACTGTGGGTCTTGGGCCCAAACGAAAAACCAATTCATTTGTTCCTCTTCTAAAGCTGGCCTGACCTTAGCGGCTTCTGATCTCCAACGAGTAGCATAATCACGGAATGTCTCTGTGGGTTTCTTTTTCAAGTTCTGGATGTAGAACACATCTGGTGCATTCTCTGTGTTGAATCTGAACCTGTCCATGAAATCGGACGCAATACTTACCCAGTTCGACCAATTTTTCGGGTCTTGGCTAATGTACCAAGATAGAGCATCCCCTTTCAGACTTCTCATAAAGAGCTTCAGGCGAACCTTTTCATCTTTTCCTACTCTGACCAGTTTGTCGCAGTAGGTCCTTAAATGAACTCTGGGATCCCCTGTGCCATCGAACATCTCAAACTTAGGAGGTTTATACCCCTCGTGTAGTTCGACATCTGGTTGAATGCAAAGGTCTCCATAATTCAGTTCCTCGATCCCCTTGCTTCCTTCAACACCCTGGAGTCAGCTAGTCAGCTTCTTGAGTTCCGAGGCTAGATTCTTGATAAGAGAGTCTTTGTCATCAGACTCGGGCATGCTCAAGGCGGGCTGAATGGGGTGTGGTATGGTTTCCACATAGATGGGGGTGTTTTGGTGATGATCATTTGTGGAGTTTAGTGGTTCAGTGATGAGCAGTGGGGTGTTGCTTTAAATGTAGCATGTGTTGTAGTGATGATGGGGAGTGGGTTGGTTCTGCATTTTCGGGATGTTTTGAGGAGGCGTGGGATTTTGAGTGTTGGGGAAGTTGACATCTGGGGTAGTGAGGGAAAATGACAAACTTGCCAAATTGCGAACTTGGTCCAGTTCTTCCTGAAATTTCAGTAATTTCTGTTCGAGCTGGGAGGCACTTTCCTTGGAAACCTGAATTCCCTGAGAAGTCTCTACCCTTTCAACCGAACTATCCTTTCTGATGTTGCTCAAATCGTCCATTTTCCCCTTTTTTCTTGTTTCTAATGGGACTCGGAGGAGGAGGAGGTGGAGGGCCCTTAGATCTTGTGGAATATGATGACGATGACAGAGTGCACGAACTAACCTTTGGGGAAAGTGAATAAAACAAAAAGTAAAAACAAAAAGGTGACAAGTTAGTATGGATCATGGCAAGAAAATCATCTCCATATTTAAACACATAATGCAAGAATATAAATCATTTTGGGAGCCTCGTTGTGCCGAGGTAGGCCTAGCAACAATTTGATTTGGAGAACTTTTAATGCTGAATGCCTCATTTTATTGATAAAAAATAAGACGAATCCCAAAATGACATTAAAATTGCGAAAAATAAAAATGTCACTAATGGCCATTGGCCTTATTACATTTAAAGAAAAGACTCCTAAATACTTGGTCCCAGAAGGACCTTCCCCAGACTCGGCATCTTTAGCTCCATCAAACAGCTTTAGCAGCTCACGCAGTCCCAACATCAAGTATGTACTCACCAAGTGTCCTCCTTCGTTTCCCTCTGTGCTCTGGGAGTTTTCAATCCTCTGGATGAACTTCCTTTCTAGCTCCACTAACAATGTTCCAAATACCTCAGTTGCTTGTTGGCACTGACAGCCATATCTTTCCATTCTTCAATTAGCTTTTGATGGGATTCTTGAATTTCCTTGTGCTCACTCTCGCATTCCCGAATCCTCTTGTGCAATTGGTTGTACTTAACTTGTACTTCAGCCTTTCCGTCGATGACCCTGTGACCTCGAACAAACCCGGGTTTTCCTAACCCACCATGATCGTCTTTCAACCAACTTGGATAGTATGGTGTATATCCAGCATGGTACCTATCTGGTTCTATGGAATCCTTTCCCAAGATGATTTTTCAATGCCACGTGTGTTGAGTTTGACACTTGTATGGACTATCGTCATCTTGAAAGTCGGCCCTGAAATGATTCATTTTGTCGACCCTTGGTATAACCTGCCTTATTCCTGCATGTCTTATGACTCGGAGAGGGACATAGGGATAAGTTCCTCTCAGACCAATGAATATAAGAAACAGCACATCCCATGATCAGACAATGAACTCTTCAGAAGGGAACCATTCAAATATCCACTGCACTTGGTCCTCTTTCAGATTCTCAAACAACTCTACCCACCCATTTGCATCTTCTGGTTGAGAAAACATGTTAGACATATAATTCATTCGTCTTGGCTGATGGAAGGCGATATAACTATCCCAGTCTCTGCGTAGAATCTCTTGCCGATACTCACCCCTACGGAGTTGCTCTATGAGCCAGAGTTGGAGCAGTGAGTTGTAACCCTCAAACTGTTTGGCCCCTTGTTAACATTTTTCTAGGGTTCGGTATATCTCCTCAACCATCATACGTAATATGCTAAAAGGATGCCCACCAATTCCTTCCATTAAAGTCTTGGTGACCATGGCCAGTCTGGTATGGATCCTAGCCTTCTTCATAGGAAACACTACCATCCCCAAAAAGCAGAACATAAAGACAAAGACTCTTCTATGGATGTTCCCTAATTATGTGAGGGCGAATTCATCTGGGTAAGTGCGGTAAGACTTTCTATGGCCGTATCTCTCGTACAGATAGTCAAAAGGAATGTAGGAATCCTTCTAATAGGTTAGGTCTGTGTTCTTCTTTAGTCTCATCATTTTGAGAAAACACCTACCCTTATGACTTTTCGACATAAGCAACCCTGGAGTCTCCCATGGAATACCAGTTAGTCCTCTTATTTCCTCGAGCAAAGGTGTCACTTCAAGGCCGCCGAACCGGAACACAGATCTGTCGGCGTCCCAGAATAAAGTTGCAGCCTCTATGATTTTGTTGTCGGGTCAAATTTCCAAAAGAGAAGGAGAATTCCCCAAATATTTATGGATGAGGGTCTGATCACTGGAGTGAAGGTCTTCCCACCAGCTCAGCAACCTTGGGTGGATGTTGGTTACCATGCCGAATTTGGGGACTTCATGCCTCATTTTCTACAAAACAAAGTGTTAGACCCTTACCGCCACCGGACTCGACTATTTAAACCAATAATTAGCATAAAAGTATTTAGTTCTCCAAATAAATGCACAAAATATGGTGGTGTCCATTTGGGTTTCAAGGAAACCTAGTGGACTTTGGACAAGGCTATCTTAAGGAGTCATTATGCGGACAATATAACTGACTCAGATTGGTTTGACACTGATACATGCATAATTGAACAGAGAAGGGTTTCTATGGGGTATTAGACTGGTACCCTTGAGCGGAAAACTCAAGAGGGAAAGGCACAGAACTGTCCACTACACCGCTGATCGACTGCTTTTACCGCAAATACGCCTTTGCCACATTTAGGGGGTGATAAAATTAGAAGGGCGCAACCACTCGTTATAAGCATTGCTATGGTATTTTGTTTGGCACGAGTGGAATATGATGTTGAAGATGAAATTATTTGCACATTCATAAAAATATGATTTCAATAATTGCTCATAATTACAATAGTATTGAAGGAATGCAGTAAAGGAAAGCGTTAAAAGAAAAAGAAATGAAGAGCCAAGACAATTTCACAAAAGAAGTGATAAAGACATTAAGTAAAGGCACTAAAAAATCAATAAGGTTGTAAGTAACATGAAATGGTAAAATCCTTAAAGAAAATCCCCAGCAGAGTCGCCATGATATCGATGCCCCCTTTTTCTCTATAAAGTCGAAATCAGGTTTACGATATTTGGGCAGACAACTCTATTCCTTTTGGGAAGTTGGGTTTGATATTTAGAAGATTCGCCACCTAATGATAAAGTTCATTAGGACACTAAGAAAAGTAAAAGAAAAGAAGAACCAGAGAATGGGTAAGGGCTTGAAATTATCTCGGGGGGAAGGTGTTTGGCACCCCCAAGATCCACTAGTTTGGTTCCCGACCATGCTAAAATTGTGACTTCACATAATCAAGTAAGCAATTAAGGGCTCAAATAAGAGGTATTCGCCCTCAACATTGCAAATAAGTTAAAACTTGAGGAAAGGTAAAGACGGCAGAAATTTTATGAAAGATTTAGAAAATTTAAAAGAGATAGACGAAAGTAAGTAAAAGTAAAGGGGTCTTAGGTTTATGATTAATATGGATCACCCCACACAACACCCGATAACACGTGGTGTTATCGCGTGGTCATCATATCTTTATCTACCCTTCCCACCCCGTTAAGGTATTAAAGCGCGGGATAGTATCGTTACATAATGCATGGTATTACCCGTCCCAATCCTATCAGTCCCGGAGGCATTGAGACCACTAGTCCTAAAGGGAAGGGAGCTGGGGCTTTTCAAAGTTTGAAAGGATAAAAGTCTAGGCGACAAGAAAAAACACATAAACAGTTGGGGGAGGAGGGAAACAAATAGCAATTAAGGCTCACACAGGCCTCCTTACTTAAAAGAGCAAACATAACATGACTTCAAATACTGGTTTGGTCTGAATTAAATTAAAGTGTAGGCTGGGCTGATTCATCACAAATTTCTCAGATGAGGAGTCCGAATTAGCCTCGTTTGGATGTAGTTTATCAAAAATTGATGCAGTTAATTACCTAATAGTTTGCTTAAGTGAGACCTATAGGCATGAAATCTAATAGAGTGCACTAATTTTAGGGAAAAAGGTTGCTGGTTTTACAAATAGAAATTTGTAGATTTCGAACGACCTTATGACTAATTTTAGATCCATAGATGAAATAGGCGAAGCTGATTCATTTACTCCTGTAAGCATGATGTCTAAGAATCATTGGTTTTAAAAGATTACGTAAATGCAAGAGTCCTATAGGCATGGTATCTAGAGTGAAGCTGGTTATTTATTAAGCCTATAACTGCTTGCCTAATGACATGTGTATGCAGAAACCTAAGATCATGATTTCTAAAATGCAGAATTTATAGGCATGATTTCTAAGATGCAGGAATGCATAAACTATAGGCATGATTTCTAAGATGTAGGAAGTGTAGAATTCATAAATAACCTATAAGCAAGTTTTATACCCTTTGTATGCATTCATCCCCATCCCTTTCCACTAGCCATCCCCAATTATTATTACAAATTATTACAGACCCAAATGAATAAAAAAAGCAAAGTAAAAATTACATCAGAAGTTCCAGCTACATCCGAATAGCCTAATTCAGACTCAACTTCCAACAATATAAGATAAACCAACTTCCAGGATTAGATTTCCAAAAAGCCTTTCTCATATTTGGGATGTGTCAAAGTTCCCAAGAGTCTCAAAGGGCTCCGGGCAGTGCTTACACCCCAAACATATTGCTGAATTAATATCATAGTGCAGTGTGAAAATGCCAGCCCTCAGATATCCAAGTTCAGAGGGAACTCATGGTCCCAAAGCAAGGCTCAAAAGAGAGGGGCAGAACTTAAGAGTCTAAGAATAAGTGTAAGTGCATAGAGGGGGGGAATTAGGGAGAGCCATAATAGGATAGTGGTCATGCCCAGCAAATGGGAATGCCGGCACACCTCTGACCAGCCTATTAGCCAACCTAGGAGTTAAAATCCATTGTGGATCAGGTTATAGCCTGGGCAGTAATTTACGTACTGCCAGGACAAGACCATAACTCAAGCACATAGAAGGGAAAAGGGGTAGGGATTTACAATGTAAAAGATACAAGGAAAGAACATTATTGGCATAAATCACTAAACATGAGCAGTAAAGTAAACAAGAATATTGAAACTGTGAAGTAAACACATAGGGATGAGGCAGAAAACTAAATTAAAAATAGAGTGTTGATTTCAAAACAGTAGTGCAAGAAAGTATGTAATTGGAAGTGTTTTTGTTCGTGTGAATCTCTGTCTTTGTAAAGGGGGAAGACAAGTCTTTATATAATTTTGAAAACAAGCAGTACATAGGCAAAGAGTGCACAAACATGGGAATAGCAATCAATTAGTGTCAATTGAGACAACCAGACTCCTTTAATTAAGGAGTCTAGTTCAAACGGTTAGTCAAGGCAAAATAAGGAAAAGAAATTAGTTTAGTAAGCTGATTAGGGCAAAGAAATCACATTAGTATATAAACAATGTCAAATACATAGTGGGTAATTAAAGAAAGTTGCAATAATAGTGTGTTTATATAGAATAAAAAATAGGGCATCAGTTCGAAATTCAACCAAAAGGATCCCGGATACAATTGCGATCACAGGGAATCCAAAGTAACTAAGGAAAGAGTCACATAAATATAGAAATAATTTAAAATTAGTACAAAATTACAGAAGGAATACACAATCCTGTATTTAAGGAAAACTTCACAAGCATGGAATTTTTATGCAAAAGACCAAGTAAAGAGCTAGTAGGGTAAAATCAGTGACAAATCATCAACCTTATTAAAGGGATTTTTGGTGAAAACCCATCGAAAGAAGAATTTTCTCATATATAAAGCACATAGACCAAACAAAAGAGAGAGTCTAACATTGAAAGTGTCAGAGTCACAAGGAAAGGGATTCAAGTTCGATTACAAACTCATAGTGAATCAGTAAACCTAGGGTCCCAAAGTGAAACCCTAATACCAATTTGCCAAAGAAACCCCAAAATCTAGGGTTTCCAATAGATCAGAGGTGAGAAAACAAGGTCTTTGAAAGAGGCTTAGAAATCTTTTTCAAAGACTTATGAGAGACAAACATACACATACAAGTTTAGAAGAAAGAGACGATCCAAGTTTTCAAACAACAGTAGAGAAAAATATACAAACAGAACTCAGTAAGGTGAACAAAATCAAAGATCTCAAACATAAATACACATATAGCAAAGCATGAGGATTAATCAACACGAATTAATCATGAGAGCAAAAGATTAACAACAACAAATATAAACGTCTTGCCTAATAGAACAAAAACAAGAGAGCAAACTCATGCATAATAAGAAACAAACATACGAGAATAAAACATACATAAAGAAAGAACAAAAAGAATCAAAATATTTGAAGAAATCCTTTTTCAGAAACGCTAAAATTGAAATTGAACGATTTTAAAAACGAAATTTGGGAAAACCCTTTGAAAAGTCAAGTAAAGCTCAGGCATGGCACAGATCTAAGAAAAATACGTAAGTATAGAACCTCAGATGGCCTAGAGTTGCAGAGAAAACCATAGAATGAGAAAGGTCTTGAGGAAAGTTGAATCCTGAGTCGAAAAAACTCATTTTGCTTGAATATGCTAGAATAATGGCCGGAGAGGCCGTAGATCTAATAGATTTGAGAAAGATCTAAAGAGAGCCATTGAGATCGAGCCCCAGAACATCGAGCTATTTAGGTTTAATGGTGAGAGAGAGTGAGTAAAGGCCATCCAGCCCGGGAATGCCATGGATTCCGATGGAAACATGGTAAAAATAGGTGGGACATGATTAGGATTTCGGGAGAGTTCGAGAGAGTTTGAGAGGAGAGGGATTTCAGAGGTGGCGGGTGAGTGAACGTGATTTAGGGCTAGGGGTGTTTCTGGATTAAAAAAGGGAAGGATGAATAACGGTCGTTGATCTCAGAGATCAACAGCCATGATGAAAGGGGAGCCGGGCAGGTTAAATTAATTGGGTCATGGGTCGGGTGATTTAGGAATTGGGTAGGTTTTAATTTGGGGAAGAATTGGGGTTAAATTGAGGCTAAAATTAAAATAGAAATGGGCTATGTGTTAAATAGCCAATTTTCCCTCTTTCATTTTATAAAAAATAGTTAAAATGAGTTTAAAACAAATTAAAAGCACTAAACTAATTAATAATATATAAAAAAGCTGTAAGACCTCAATAGGCATGAAAAAGCTGTAAGACCTCAATAGGCATGAAATTTTTGTAAGACCTTACTACAGGCATAAAACTCAATCCTGAAGTTTAGGATATATGTCGCATTTGTAAGACTCCTAAAAGGGCATACCCTCGATGTAGACGCCTAAACTACCACACTCAGGATCAAAAATGGCTCCAGCCAAATGTAAATGACTATGGTCAATACGGCTACACCAACCAAACTAATGCGACTCGGGGACCCCTGACCATCCCTAACAAAATTATAGGCCATTACTTCGAATCTACTTCGAAAAGAACTGGTTAAAATTGGCTACCCTGGACAGGAAAATGAGCTTCGAACATGTCAGCTCCAACTCACAAAGGCTTCGAGCTACAGAGCCTACGAGCTAAACCTTCTGAGGTGCTTGAACATCGCCACTAACGGCTTGAAATTGAGGTTCTTCCCGAACTGACGACGGGTTAGGAAAAATCATTTCAAAAAGTCCTTAACGAGAGGAAAACAAAGCCGACATATGCCTAAGTGAAAAAGCGTAAGACCCATTATCGCCATCAAAACAAGCCTCAGGGCCACGCACTACACGGTGACAACGACCAAAGTGTATGAGCCACTGTCGCCAGCTTAAAAATTTGAAAGATTGATGGTCAAAGTGAGCTCGAGTCGTAACCCAATTCGAAGACTGGATCCAAGTTAACTATACATGCCTAAGGGAAAAAGAGTAAGAGCCATCACTACCAGCTTCATGAGCCTCAAGGTCACATACATAAAAGGTCACTTCGACCCAAGGCATAAGAGCCATTGTTGCCAGCCCATGCAAATATAAAACTTGAGGGTTGATTGAGCTCAAGAAGAAGCCCGACTTGGAGACTGAACCCAAAATAGTTGAGAAACAGTATAAGAGCTCTAAGGGTAGTTTATATTGAAGGTCGCATCGACCATGCACATAAAAGCCCCCGAGCTTGTCTAATGAGCCCTAGGACCATATCATAGATCTAAGGTTTCTTGCCAATTCTTGCTGAATTCTGGGGAAAAAAAGGTAATAAAGGAAACAAAGTCGTAGGATTCACTTTATACTTATGCCAGTATGAAAGTACTATATACAAACAAGAAGATCAACAGGAAAATTGACAGGAAAATCAACAAAGATCCTAATATATTGCCAAACCCGCATCCTCAATGGCTCCCCAAGGGTTTCACCCTAGTAACTACGAGTCCCCCGATGGCCGCTTATCAACAGTATCTCCTCTCCCCAAGGATCCATCCTTATTTTTATCAAAAACTGGCCAGGCACGATCCACAGCTCGAGATAAATTTGGGCTAAACCCCTCAAACTCCTTCCCAATGCAAGAACCCGTGACAATAGCTCCATCCCACTATGAGGATACAAGCGCCTCGGCCTCGGCTTTGATCCGAAACAATGCAGCCACCAGTTCAAAATGGAGACCCTTGTACTTATCAATATCATCCTTCACATCATGGAGCTGATGCTCGATCAAGTTTACCTTCCCCTGGAGTATGTCCTTCTCGGAAATCATCTCGTTTACGTATCAACTAATCTCAGAAATTTTAGCATCTCTTGCCTGATGCTCCCATCTCAGTAGGGCGTTCTCCTTGTCAAATTGCACAAATTAAGTCCTAGAAGTTAAAAGTAGTGGAATCTCACAAGGATTCGAATAATAGTAAAAATGAGGGATGGGTAACCTGCTCGGTAAGATAGGCTCTCTCACGCTCATGGTGACTCACCTCATCCTGATACTGGGTGAAAGGTTGGTCATAAAGCACTTTATCCTGAAGCCATGTAAAAAGACAAGTTAGAAAAACAAAGATCGAAACAGCCCAGAGCGGTGGACAAGGTTAGCAAAAATTACCTACATGAAAAGTCGGCCTATCTCGCTGAAATTGAATGAAGCATTAACCTCGATACCTCCCTCGAGAATGGTCGGCGACCTCTCAAGTGCATCTCCGCCTTTAACTAGTTCCCCATTCTTAGAAGGCTCTTCACGCGGGGTGTCTTGCACTCTGTGAGATGGTAGGATCTCCCCTATGGAGAATCAACAACAACCAAAGGGTTAACATGATCAATCAAAATCTCAGTCCCTTGTTCACCCTGGATCCCAGATCCAAGCCCCTCCGAACTACCCACCAAGGGCATCCCAACTCGAGAAGAATTCTGGCCATCTGCCAAATAGGAGGTAGTGCTCGGTACTCTATCCATTGCCTCGCCACCGCAAATCTAGGCCACAACAGCATCAGACTCCGGTCTGGGAGCATCCATCCCCACGGCCTGAGGGTCGGTCGAGTCTATATGCTCTCCGGGGGCCATTTAGAAACTGCTTTCTCCCTCACCTTTAGCTCGAGGGTTTCCCACTATCTCGGAGGTCAGAACTACCGGGTCAACCTTGGAATCTTCTGCCTTAAACCTCTTGAGCTCCGAACGCCCAACTGGCGGACTCCTGCCTTCTCTTCTTCTCGCCAAGCACCAGGGAATTCTCGCCAACGGGTGGTGCTTCTTTCATCAAAGGGATTTCCCCTAGACCTACATGAATACAAAGGTTAAATACAAAGGATGAAGAATGATACTAATAGAGAACTACTTCAATGTATAAAGATACAACAAGGCTCGGGGCTCACTGTGAGCACGTGATTTTTGCCCTAAGCAAATTATTCCCAAAATTCAAATAAAATAATTTCATTATTATTTTAAAATTTTTATGTTATTTTCTATTAATTGTTTGCATTTTATTTGTGCATTTTAATTCATCTAAAAAATACAAAAATACATTTGGCATCTGTTTGGGATTTAATTTCGTATTTTTAGTATTAGTTAGTAGTTAAAATTGTTTACATATAAAGAAAATGACAAAAATGGTTATTTGCATTTTTAGGTTTAATTTGTAGAATTTGTCTTAAATTTTAGTTTAAAATTAGGAATTAGTTAATTTTGAGAATTAAATAAATATCATATTAGAGTCAATTGGATCTTTGATTTTATTCTTTGTCATTTCTAAAAAAATAAAAATATAAAAAAAATAAGGAAAAGAGAAAAGAAATCAATTTGAAATAAAAGGAAGAGATTTTCGAAAAAAGAAGAGATCAGGTTTTTATTTGGGCCAAAAAAATAAACAATTAAAATTGCTAGACCCAGACCCTCAAACCACCCTCATTTAGCCCAAACACTGTCCAGACTCGGTCCACCTTTTTAAAAACCCACACGACATCGTTTTGAGTTCCAATCGAAACTCAATCAGAGCCCTTCATCCCTCATCATCCAACGGTTGGAAAGCTGTGAGTCATTTTGATTATAACTGTCCAAAAATCATAAGACTAACCTTGTATCATCTCCAGTTCATTTCTCTCCCATCAAACCAGCGCTGCCCTCACACCTCTTCCCCATTTCCGGCGGCGGCGGAAGCTCAGATCGTCATCAAAATCGTACCAGGCAACCACCAGACATGGTTCAATCATACCCCTACCCCGTTTCCCTAAACACCTAGCGGAATCCCTCAAATTTCAAATCTAAGATAGCCGGAATTGTTATGCTCTCGTTTCGTTAATGCTTGTCATTGATTTTGGACGTGCCTTGAGTCGAAGTTAACATTAGTTAATGGCTTTTGTCAAAGAGCAGTTGATTAATGTGAGTTTCGACTCATCTTAAATTTGTAAAAGCCCGGTCGAAAGGCTTTCGTTTGAGCAGAGTGTTTTCGAGGTCGAGTCACCTTTGTTCCTGAAGATGCTGAGTTTCAATGGGCCTCCACTGGTATTATGTTCTCCCTCTCTTTAAGTTCCATTGTCAGTCATAAAACATATGCTCCTTTTCTAGTTTAAAGTAGATTTGTGGGTTATCAGTTTAGTATTAGCTTTCATTTTTTTCTAGATTGTTCTTTTTTTTTTTAAAAAGGGGGGGATAATTACACTGTCATCATTAATTTTCTTTAGTTTTGTTTGTTTCCTTGGTTTGGATTGGGTTTGGAGGTTTAGCCATTTGAGCCATTGAAGTGGAAATCCAACTTGGAGAGTTGCCCACTGGCCCGAGTTTGGGGATTCTTGGGCTCGTTCTTAGAGTAGGAATCTTCCTTTGATTCTAATTGGGCTTATGACATTCAAAAGCCTTCAAAGGGGCATGGGTGGGGATTAAATTACGTCTGTAGACCCATCAGTTGGTCTGGTTTTTCAAGGGTAATAAACAGGGTTGTTCAGGTTCATTTTGGTAATTGGGAGGGGGAAATATTTACAGTTATAGAAGATAAGGTCGGGATTTGCATGTGAGGGATGAGAGAAGATCAGATATTTTGAGGTGAGGGGTAAGAGAGTAAAATAGCTAGGGGTAATTTTGGGGGGTTGGAAGGGTAATTGGGGCAACACACTTAGGGAATCTTTAGGGTAACTGAGGGGTTTGATATAATTTCATGCTTTAGCTTGGCTAGCAAGTCAGTAGTTAAGGGGCTAACTAGAAAATTGGAAAATGGGGAAATGGCAATTAGTGAAAAGCTGAACCTATTTTCAGTTGCCCTAGTAGCTGCGTATAAAGGGATAGCTAAGAGAAGTTCATTTCAGTTTTTTTGGGTGCTAGAAAACGGAAAAATAGCAAATCAGCTGACAATATCAAAAAAAAATGTTCCATTAAAATTCTCTGAAACTTTTGAATATTTCTGATTTCTAAAGCAATCCTTAGATAATTGGAGGTTTGAAATGGCTTAAATTGGTTGATTTCAAGTGTTTGGGTTCAAGTTTTTGGCTACATTTGGTTATTGGGCACCATTTGATCCTTCTGTTGATTCAAAATTGGATTCAATGTTTTCGTTCCTTGGTTATTTCTGGCTTGAGTCTACTGTTGCTGTTGTTCCTACTGCTGAACCTTTAGTTTTCTATTTTTGACTTGAAATCCGGGTATTCTCTTCATATCCTGAATAAGAATTGAGCTTCTGGCTGAGCTGTGATAGCGTCTTTGAATTCAAGTTGAAGAAGTGATCAATGCTAGCATTCTGTTATTTGTTAGCTCTGTGGTTTTACTTTTGTTTGATGTGCATTTTCTTTTAGCTTTTCAAAATGGTCGTTTACATCACTTGTTCTGTTTTCAGTATTGGATTGGAGTTTATCGAGCATAATTGTTTCAGGGACAATTTGAGACCTTAATTGTATTATTTGAGGCTGTTGAACCTGTCTTATTGTGGATCTAGAAAGGGATTTGTGTATATTCAATTGGCCAATGAACAATATGCCTGAAAATAACATTTCTTAGCTTCAAATTGATTTGTGTGTTCCGTTAGTAACGCTCTTCCTCTATTCTCTATTTTGATTTTCTTTCTAAGCTTTAATGTTGGTTAGAAGCTCAAGTCCTACTAGTTGTTAAATATGCGAGTTGAATGCAAGTCTTAGTTGGAGATTAGAGGGTTGTTAGAGTTAATAACATGTGTTTTTGTTTTTAACTCGTCACTTTAATATTGAAAGATTAGGGCGTGTTTAATCGAGAAAGTTGATGACTAAGTTATGGGATCAAAGCTTCATGATTGACATTTAAATTGGTGAAAATATGTAGACATTTGGTATAACTAAGCATGTGCATTTGTTTAAAATTGAAGTTGCTTTGTTTAATCTACTGCATAACAGTATTGTTCCATTAGTACAAAAATTAAGTTCCATCTATGATTGTGTTGATGTAATTGCTTATATATATTTAAAAATAGAAAGAAAGTTGGATAGTCATGTCATGATGATGTGGCGTCAAAGTTTTACGAATTGGTTTCCGTTTCTTTACGTTCATCATTCTACCGTTGTTTGGTTTCATTTTATATTCCCTTTAGTTAATTATTGACCTTGTCTTGTTCGTGCTCATATACTGCACCACGAATCCGATCTCATGTTCGAACATCTTTATAATGTCATATCAGTAATAAAATTGAATTAGGGCCCTTTAGAGACAATACATAATCGAAATTCGTAGTTCATTTATCTTGCCCTTAATAATGAAATGATGTGAGCCCCGCCAAATAAAATACACAAATTGCGGGGCCCTCTTTAAATGTTCCTATTAAAATCTTTAGAATTCGGGACGTGCCATTTAGTGAATTTCGCGGCCTCCCATAAAGTTAATAATATGTTAGTTGTTTTAGGCCCGAAATTTAATAATATTACTTTCTTAACTCGGGTGCCCATTTATGTGACTCAAATCCAAATCCCAACGAAGTCGAAATATGTTGACAACCACGGGTGCACTGGTGCGACGTGGTTCGAGACGCATTTTCACGACGTTGCAATTCTTATTAAAATAAAAGCGGGTTACTACTAAAAGGCACATAAGTTAGAACATGTTTTTAAAATTAGATAAAATTAAATACAACAGTTGAGAAACCGTGCTAGAACCATGGATTCCGGGAATGCCTAACACCTTCTCCCGGGTTAACAAAATTCCTTACACGGATTTCTGATTTGCAGAATATTAACAGAGTCATTATTTCCTCGGTTCGGGATTCAACCGGTGACTTGGGACACCATTAATCTTTCAAGTGGCGACTCTGAATTGTAATAATAAATCCCGTTCCGATTGTCCTTTAATTGGAAAAAACTCCTTTATGCCCTTACGGGTGTAGTGAAAAAGGAGGTGTGACATCTCTGGCGACTCTGCTGGAGAGTCAAACGCAGAACTTCGGTTCATGGTTTAAGAATTCGAGATTAGAATAATTGTTGTATTTGGCTTTATCTGATTTTCCTACATGTTTTTTGCTAAATGTGCTAAATGCTTTACCGCTTCGATTTTATTTGAACTGTATATATAAACTGTGCTGAAACCCTTCTCTTCTCACCTCCGGGGATGTGCTTACTGGTTGAGACTCCCTATTTTGTTAGTGTCATACCTTGAAATAAGAAAGAGACCAGACAAGTTACTAAGCCGGACGATCCCGCGGGTCCCCGGTATGTAGCCCTCTCCTCGACTCGAGTTGTCCGCTCGGGTACACAGTCTAGAACACATACCCAGGATTTGAACCTAGAATAACTTGACTTCATGTCGGATCCCTAGTAGGAACGCTTATCTGCATCACGTGCATTTTGACTTAGAGGACTCAACACAGGGGTTGGGTCCATCTAGGACAGGTGCATCCAAAATAACAGACCATCTTGATGCATCCTTTGTGCTACATGTCGCATTTATTCAAAGGTAAAAGGATCACTTGGCGGACCAATGATAGCTGAGGGAAAATGAAAAAAAAAAGAAAAACAATGAAAAAAAAGACAGTGAAAAATGAAAAATGAGAAAAAGGAAAAAAAGAGGGTGAGGTGTGAAAATAAAGCGAGTATGGCACATTTATGTTTTTCTTTATATTTTGTTAAGGAAAAGGAAAAATATGAAAAAATTCAAAAAGATTTTGCATTTTGTTTAATCGTTTTTCGAAAACCAAAAATCAAAGCAAAGGGGAAAAAGAAAATCCAAAAAGATTTTGCATGTTTCATCATTTTCAAAGAAAAGACAAAAAATATGTTTTCTCTAAATTAGTCGTTTTTTTATTCTCGCCCGTATTCAATCTGCCCGAACTACGCGAACATGATTCTCGTCTCCCGGGGCGGGATACGTAGGTAACCCACATAGGGTCTGGTCTTCCTAGTAAATCTTAGGTTCTTGGCTTTGCGGGGTCCTAGCCAAATTTTGCACTTCTAGCCACCTTTTGGCTAAATAAGTCATTTTGCAAAAATAGCCTCAATCATGTCTTGTATGTGTCCAGTAGCGAGTATTATTGTCTCACCTAGTGTTGGGTTGAGTTTTTATTTTCATACAGGTGTGGATTTACTTACCGGAGCTGGAGCTTGACAGAGCCTAGGACATCTAGCCAGGATCACTCATTCAAATGTGGATTAAAAGAAGATTTTCTTTTCTTTTGTGTTTTGAGTCGGTTTTTTTTAATTTTATTTTACGCCATCTTTTACCTTTTAGTTTTGAATTGTAATGTCGAGTTTTATTATTATTATTATTATTGTACTTTCTAGTTTTGCATTTGAAAAGGTGTGTAATAAATTAAAAATTAAGAAAAAAAGAGAATTGCATTTTATATTTCCGTTAGGAATTTTCCTTAGAATAATAATTGTAGAAATAAAAAATATGTATATTTTTGAGGTGGTTTTTCTTTTAGGCAACTAATATCTAGGACTTAAAATAAAATTGTTTTTATATTTCCTTTAGTATATTAAGACTAAAAATTTAAAAAAAAAAAAGAGAATTTTTTTTAGAACCTTGTTAAAAATTTTATTTAAGGTATTAATCTCAAAAATTTTCAAAAAAAAAGATTTTCTTTCGAGGTTTTTCTTTGGGAAATTAGTGAAAAATGAAAAAAAAAAGTTCTTTTCATTAGAACTTTAGGATATTGTACATAGACAATAAAAATACTTTATCTATTATTTGTCATTAGAATTTCTTCTTTAGATGATCAAAATTGAAATCCAAACGAAATATTTTGTTTTATCTTTTGCATTGTTTGATTCGAAATATTGCGTCAGAATATCAAATAAAAATTCAAAATAATATTTCTGTGGTTTATTCTTTAGATTTTCTACTTTAAAAAGAAAACAAACAAAAGGAAAAAAGAATCAAAAAATATTTTTCCCTTCTAGGATAGAGTATTTGTTTCAAAAAAAAAAACATGCTCGTTAAGCTTGAGTTTAGAATAGGTCATAAACATTAAGTCTAGAAAATTCCAAAAAAAAAAAAAGAATTTCTTCTTTTATTTCTCTTTTCTCATCAAAGTAGTCATTAAACAAACAAAAAAAAGTAAAATTGTTCGTTAGTTTGCTTTTTTCTTGATCTTCCAGAACTACGCACAGATCTGATTCATGCGGGGTCATGATACGTAGGTAACCTACATAGGGTTCGATCGAATTATTTTTTTTATTGATTAAAAGAAAAAAAAGAAAAGAAAAAAAATGGAAAAAAAAGAAAGAAAAAGAGAAGGAAAAAATAAGGTAGAGTTGTGGGATGTGAGAAACGAGAAGGAAGAAAAGAGCGATAAAAAAAAAGGGAAAAAATGAGCGATCCAAGAAGTGCTAGAAAAAGCAAAGAAAAGAGAGGATTTAAAAGAAAAATTGGGATGATGCCAACTGACCTTCGTACCCTCGAAGCCATTTTAGAACCGATAACTGTGACTAGGTGCATTGCATGCAATGTGAGATTTTTGCTGTTAAATGCCTTAACGCTAACTTGATGGCTTCATTTTACTATATTCATATCAGAAAGGTGGTTGGTTTGCGGCTTTAAAGTGGTAATTTCTTTCTACAAAACAAAGTCAAAAGGCAATGGCAGACAACAACAAAATCGGGTTGGTTGATACCGGGGCCCGAAAGCACCATTTGCCCACGTGGTTCAAAGTACCAAAATTTAACTTGCATGACGGGTGTGGAGATCCGGCAAGCCACCTGAGGGTCTATTGCAGTAAAATGAGAATTGTTGGAGAGAAAGATGACTTGATGATGGCATATTTCAGTAGGAACCTGACTGTGGTAGCTTTGGACTGGCATACTCATCAAGATGTTGGTAAGTGGCATACATTGGGTGACCTGGCCCAAGATTTTATGCGGCGCTTTCAATACAAATCAGGCGTTACCCTGGACCGCTCCTCCCTATCTAAAATAAAAAAAACCGAAGAAAGCTTTAGGGAGTTTGGGCTCAGATGGAGGGAAACAAAGGCAAAAAGGTGATTTCACGCCAATCGGAGAATCCTCCACAATTTTGTTTGAAAAGTTAAAGCATTCTGGCCTGATTGAGCCACTCCTCGGATATACTCCAGACTCATATGCAAAAGGCTTTGATCCTGATGTGCGGTGCATGTACCACTCTAATGTCTAGGGGCATAGTATTAAAGATTGTCGCTCTTTGAAAAGGGAAATAGAGAGAATGATTCAAGAAGGGGTAATTGTGGTCAATGATAGTGGCAGGGAGCATGCGAATCCTCTTGGGAACTTGTTGATTAAAGTTGATAATGGTCTTGGCAATATTGATGCGAAACTCAGTGGCTAAGATGTCGTGCTTGGTAATTGGGAAGGCGCTCCATTTCTTGGTCAGCCGGATTGGAGTTTTGGTGGTTTATTTTGTCGTCGTTTCTGCTGTTCGGGTTATTTCAGGGTTGTAATCCAGATATTGTCTTGTGACTCAAACCCTTCTATCCTTTCATTTTGCCTGTTCTGTTTAATCGTAGTAACTCGTTTAGTGCTGTCTAGGTTTGTTCCAGGGTTTTAACCCTAGTCTAGTTTGCTTGTCTTGTTGTTCGAAGCGTTTCATCGCCTGTCTGGTGCAATTTCCTGTTTTCTGTTATTTCTAGCCATTTTCTTTTGTTTAGTTCTCTTTTCTTTCTAAAATTATTTTCATGCTGGTTATAGTGATATGACATGCACGCATAATTCTCAGCATGGTCTTAAAACTCAGTTTAGTAATGAAGCAATGAAATAATGTTGAAGATGATAGGGATATTTGAGGGAAATAAGAAAGGGCATTTTGAGATCACTTCGAGCCCAAATTGTGTGAAACTGGGGGCAGATAGAACATAAATACATACTGTTGAAATGCATCATGCTGCATCGTTTTGAAGCCAAAGGCAAGTTCGCCCCAAGTCTACAGGGACCGTTCATGGTACCGAGATTGTTGTCCAATGGTGTTGGGTAATTGACAAATACAGAAGGCAAATATGTGAATCAATCAAAAGGTATTACGTGTGTTTTCCTCAGCTTGTTCAATTGTGTAGTTTGTACTTGGCATGTTTTGGAGATTGGAATGACGAAGGCATTTTATTCAACTATCCAAATACTTTATCCTTTGTTACCCCTTTTAGCCTCATTTATTTTCTTTCATACCCCTTTTTCGGAATCAATAATAACTCGTAAACCCGAGTGGGAAAAGTAAGTGGAGAAACAAGAGAAAAACAGTGAAAAAGAAAAAAGAAAAGAAAAAGAAAATAAAAGAAAAGAGAAGGAAAAGAAATGAAAAAGAAATGGAAAAAGAACAGAAAAGAGAAAGAAAAGAAAAGAAAAGAAAAGAAAAGAGAAGGAAAAGAAAAGAAATGAAAAGAAAGAAAGGTAAAGTTGAAAAAGGAAAGATTGCAACAATGAAGTAATTTTATGGCCTGAACTACGTTTGACTTGATTCCGAAAGGATACGTAGGCAGTATCTCTCTGAGGTCAGTCACACCAAAATAAAAATGCAAAAGTCCCCAAGAAAGAAACTGGGGTAGAAATTGTGGTTGTGCAAGAGATTTGATTCCGAAAGTTGTAATTTTGAACCCACATCGAATTGTTTTGAGTCTTTGATACCCTTTCTTCCTAACCCTATCCAAAAGCCCACATTACGGTCCAAAGAAAGACCTTCCGATCAGTCTTTGAGATATGTCAAGTCAAGCGAGTAGAGGTGAATCATATCAGGGGCAACACTCCGGTCCAAACAAAGGAAATGAAGAATGAGAGAGTCTTATCGATGAGAACCCTCACGGGTACCACAAGGCGATAAAAGCTGAGAGAAATCAAAAATGAGAGAGTCTTATAGGTGAAAACCTTCACGGGCACCATAAGGCGACGATGAGATGAGAGAAAGGCCAAAATGATAGAGGCTTGATGGTGAAAACCCTTTGGGCATTTCAAGTCGAATCAAGATTGTGAATTAGATCGGATAATCGGAGCATTGAAGCCCAGTTTCATAGTTTGGGGTTATAACAAGAGTTTGAACATCAGATTTTCTTAACAGAATAGGCCGCATGTGCATGTCATGGTCATTAGAGTTGGTATCCACATCCGATAGGTTTCTACTTTGTAGTTTTCTTGTTAGGAGTCATCTCTTTCCATTACCCTCACTCTGTTCCTTTTGTCTTGTTTACTTCCTCTTCCTGAGTCTGTTTAGTCAGAACAAAGGAGAAATGACTTCAAATTTGCCACCAGCTTTCCAATTGCACAAAACAGGATCTGGCCAATGAATCAAAGTGGTATAAGTCAAAGAAGAACAACATATTCACCGAGTTGTTAACAATCAACATGCCATGGGGATTCATGCGAAATACAAAGGCTTGGTATATATTAATTCATGAACAATGCAACAGATGAGGGGTTTGGTGAACAGATCAGAGATATTTTATGTGTTAAGGGTAACAAAGAAAGTGGTTAGTCAACAAACAAGCAAGGTCTTCGAGTGGGAATCATTTATCATGGCAAGTGAAGGAACAATAGATCTCGAGGCCAAGGCCAATGATTTAAATCATGAAAGAACAACATGTGCGCTAAGTTGGTAACAATCAATATGCTTGGAGGTCCATGTGAAACACAAAGGTTTGGTAAATATCGGTATGAGCGGTGCAACAGATAGAGGGTATTGGGTCTGAACAAGAAGAAGTATTTTCTGGGAAATAGTTAGTCTAGGAATAAGCAGGGTCTTTGAATGGAAATCAGTTATAATGACAAGCGAAGGAGCAACAAACCTCAAGGTCAAGGCTAGTGGTTTAAGTCAAAAAGAGCAACATACACACAAAGTGGTGGCAATGGACGTGCTTTGGGATTCATGCGAGACACAATGGGTAGATGTCAGTTCATGAGCAATGCAACAAATAGAGGATATTAGGTCTGAACGGAGAAAAGGAATTTTCAGTGATACGGATGACAAAGAAAGTGGGTAGTCAATAAACATGCAAGATCTTCAAGTGGAAATAAGTTATCGTGGGAAATGAAGGAGCAATTGCCCTCAAGATTCAAGGCTACAAACCAACCACCACATTTTAAACTGACAAAAATTTTCTTTGATTGAAACAGGGGCAGAAGTTTCGTTTGTTTTGGAGAAACCCTCCGCAAGGAAAGGCAGCACCCAAACAGGTATGACTGGAAATTCTAAGGGCCCTCCTGGAAAATGGGACTTAGTTTAAATTTCAAAACAATCATGAGTAGCTTAATTTAGCATAAATGTACCCCAAAGGAGCATAAGTTGGTTTCAAAGTTTGCATGTTTAAGATGGGATTCAATTAGGAGTTTTCAGGACCCTCCTGGACAATAGGACGTAGTTTTAAGGTCGGTTTAGATAACAGGATGTGGTGGAAGTCGTACTTGCAATAGATATAGCTTAGATATAGCTTAGGTTAAAACCGCCTTTTAACTAGAAGTTGTCAGGACCCTCCTGGATAATGGGAAGTAGTTTAAGACCTTTAAGTTAACAAATGTAGTGGGAGTAATGGTTTTAGAAAGTATAACTTAGGTTCGTAGTTGTTAAGAGTTGTCAAGACCTCCCTCGATAATAGGACTTAGCTTTCAAATTCTTATAATAGTTAGTAGAATAATTCAGTTTAACACTCTCCCATGTGCCCAGCCACTAAACTGGGGCAGAAAATCTTCTTTGTTTGTCTATTTTGTTGAAATCAGGCGCCCACCTGGAGAACAAGGGAATACATTTAGAGTTCAGCAATCAGGCGCCCACCTGGAGAACAAGGGAATACATTTCAAGTTATGGCAATCAGGCGCCCACCTGGATAATAAGGGAATACATTTCAAGTTTTGGCAATCACGCGCCCACCTGGAGAACAAGGGAATACATTCAAGTTTTGGTAATCAGGCGCCCACCTGGATAATAAGGGAATACAATTCAAGTTTTTGGCAATCAGGCGCCCACCTGGAGAACAAGGGAATACACTTCAAGTTTTGGCAATCAGGCGCCCACCTGGATAACAAGGGAGTACATTTCTAGTTTTTGGCAATCAAGAGCCCACCTGGATAATAAGGGAATACATTTCAAGTTTTGGTAATCAGGCACCCACCTGGAGAACAAGGGAATACATTTCAAGTTCAGCAATCAGGCGCCCACCTGGAGAACAAGGGAATACATTTCAAGTTCAGCAATCAGGCGCCCACCTGGAGAACAAGGGAATACATTTCAAAGTTTCAGCAGTTAGGCACCCACCTGGAAAACAAGGGAAGTATAATGCAAATTTTATCTTTCAAGTTTAATATTTGGTAACATAACGCGCCCAGTTATCAAACTGGGGCAGAAAATTTTCTTTGTTTTATCTGTTTTGTCGCAGTCAGGTGCCCACCTGGAGAACAAGGGAATACTTTGCAAATTTTAGCAATCAGGAGCTCACCTGGAGAACAAGGGAATACATTTCAAATTTCAGCAGTCAGGAGCCCACTTGGAGAACAAAGGAATGCTTTTCAAATTTTAGCAATCAGGAGCCCACCTGGAGAACAAGGGAATACTTTTCAAATTTCAGCAGTCAGGAGCCGACCTGGAGAACAAGGGAATACTTTACAAATTCAGCAATCAGGTGCCCACCTGGAGAATAAGGGAAGTACAATTCAAATTTTAGCTTTAAAATATTTGATAACATGATGTGCCCAGCCACCAAACTAGGGCAGAAAATTTTCTTTGGATGTCTATTTTGTTGCAGTCAGGAGCCCACCTGGAGAACAAGGGAATACTTTTCAAGCATTGCCGTCAGGAGCCCACCTGGAGAACAAGGAAATACTTTTCAAGCATCACCTTCAGGCTCCCACCTGGAGAACAAGGGAATACTTTGCAAATTTCAGCAATCAGGAGCCCACCTGCAGAACAAGGGAATACATTTCGAATTTTAGCAGTCAGGAGCCCACTTGTAGAACAAGGGAATACTTTTCAAATTTCAGCAATCAGGAGCCCACCTGGAGAACAAGGGAATACTTTTCAAATTCATCAATCAGGCGCCCACTTGGAGATCAAGTGAAGTACAATTCAAATTTTAGCTTTAAAATATTTGATAACATGATGTGCCCAGCCACCAAACTGGGCAGAAAATTTTCTTTGGATATCTATTTTGTTGCAGTCAGGAGCCCACCTGGAGAACAAGGGAATACTTTTCAAGCATCGCCGTTAGGAGCCCATCTGGAGAACAAGGGAATACTTCTCAAGCGTCAGCAATCAGGAGCCCGCCTGGATAATATAGGCACATATTTCAAATTGCAGCAATCAAGCATCATTCGGAGGAATGGTAAAACATCGCCAGTCACAATTCAAGGCACCAACAAGAATCACATCAAAAGAATACAAGATACAAGTTCAAGGCAGCACAAGAGCAAGTTTGAAGACATAGATAGGATCTTTGTAATTCATAGATCATAGCTTAGGCTAGCTTCTTTTGTTTTACCACAGTGTAATAAGGAGGTCAACGAGCAGCAGCAGCAGCAGCAACAGTAATGAGATCACAGATCCTGGTAGTTCCAGCTACCAAACCTTCCCGAACTACACTGACCTGATTCATGTTTAGCCCGGGATATGTAGGCAACCTCCGAAGCAGGGTGCGGTCAGCTTTTTAAAAAATGCTTCACACGTAATATGTGAATGGGCAAAAATTGCTCGTTTCCGCTCACTTATCTTTACACGAAATCTCTTCGTGTTTCCGGGCAAAGAGGGGTAGATGTGAGCACGTGATTTTTGCCCTAAGAAAATTATTTGCAAAATTCAAACAAAATAATTTTTTTATTATTTTAAATTTTTTTTTGAATTTTTGTGTTATTTTATGTTAATTGTTTGCATTTTATTTGTGCATTTTAATTCATGTGAAACATACAAAAGTACATTTGGCATCTGTTTGGGATTTAATTTCATATTTTTAGTATTAGTTAGTAGTTAAAATTGTTTACATATAAAGAAAATAAAAAATTAGTTATTTGCATTTTTATTTTTAATTTGTAGAATTTGTCTTAAATTTTAGTTTAAAATTAGGAATTAGTTAATTTTGGGAATTAAATAAATATCATATTAGAGTCAATTGGATCTTTGATTTTATTCTTTGTCATTTTTAACAAAATAAAAATATAAAAAAAATAAGGAAAAATAGAAAAGAAATCAATTTGAAATAAAAGGAAGAGATTTTGGAAAAAAGAAGAGATCAGGTTTTTATTTGAGCCAAAAAAAATAAACAATTAAAATTACTAGAACCAGACCCTCAAACCACCCTCGTTTAGCCCAAACACTGTCCAGACCCGGTCCACCTTTTTATAAACCCACACGATGTCGTTTTGAGTTCCAATCGAAACTCAATCAGAGCCCTTCATCCCTTATCATCCAACGGTTGGAAAGCTGTGAGTCATTTTGATTATAACAGTCTGAAAATCATAAGACTAACCTAGTATCATCTCCAGTTCATTTCTCTCCCATAAAACCAGCACCACCCTCACACCTCTTCCCCATTTCCGACGGTGGCGAAAGCTCATATCGTCATCAAAATCGTACCAGACAACCACCAGACTTGGTTCAATCATACCCCTACCCCATTTCCCAAAACACCCAGCGGAATCCCTCAAATTTCAAATATAAGATAGCCGGAGTTGTTAAGCTCTCGTTCCGATAATGTTTGTCGTTGATTTTGGGCGTGCCTTGAGTCGGAGTTAACATTAGTTAATGGCTTTTGTCAAAGAGTCGTTGATTAATGTGAGTTTCAACTCATCTTGAATTTGTCAAGGCCCGGTCGAAAGGCTTTCGTTTGAGCAGAGTGTTTTCGAGGTCGGGTCACCTTTTTTCATGAAGATGCTGAGTTTCAATGGGCCTCCACTGGTATTCCGTTCTGCCTCTCTTTAACTTCCATTGTCAGTCATATGCTCCTTTTTCTAGTTTAATGTAGATTTTTGGGTTATTAGATTAGTATTAGCTTTCATTTTTCTCTAAATTGTTCTTTTTTTTAAAAAAAAAAAGAGGGGGGGGGGGGGTAATTACACTGTCATCATTAATTTTCTTTAGTTTTGTTTGTTTCCTTGGTTTGGATTGGGTTTGGAGGTTTAGCCATTTGAGCCATTGAAGTGGAAGTCCAACTTGGAGAGTTGCCCGCTGGCCCGAGTTTGGGGATTCTTGGGCTCGTTCTTAGAGTAGGAATCTTCCTTTGATTCTAATTGCGCTTATGACATTCAAAAGCCTACAAAAGGGGCATGGGTGGGGATTAAATTGGGTCTGTAGACCCATCAGTTGGTCTGGTTTTTCAAGGGTAATAAACAGGGCTGTTCAGGGTAATTTTGGTAATTGAGAGGGGGGAATATTTACAGTTATAGAAGATAAGGGCAGGATTTTCATGTGAGGGATGAGAGAAGATCAAATATTTTAAGGTGAGGGTTAAGAGAGTAAAATAGCTAGGGGTAATTTCGGGGGGTTGGAAGGGTAATTGGTGCAACACACATAGGGAATATTTAGGGTAACTGAAATAGGAACCTTCTAGTAGGGGGTTTGATATAATTTCATGCTTTTAAGCAGCTTAGCTTGGCTAGCAAGTCGGTAGTTAAGGGGCTAACTAGCAAATTGGAAAATGGGGAAATGGCAAAAAGTGAAAAGCTGAACCTATTTTCAGCTGCCCTAGTAGTTGCGTATAAAGGGATAGCTAAGAGAAGTTCATTTCAGTTTTTTTGGGTGCTAGAAAACGGAAAAATAGCAAATCAGCTGACAATATCAAAAAAAACTGTTCCATTAAAATTCTCTAAAACTTTTGAATATTTCTGATTTCTGAAGCAATCCTTAGATAATTGGAGGTTTGAAATGGCTTAAATTGGTTGATTTCAAGTGTTTGGGTTCAAGTTTTTGGCTACATTTGGTTATTGGGCACCATTTGATCCTTCTGTTGATTCAAAATTGGATTCAAAGTTTTCGTTCCTTGGTTATTTCTGGGTTGAGTCTACTGTTGTTGTTGTTCCTACTGCTGAACCTTCAGTTTTCTGTTTTTGACTTGAAATCCAGGTATTCCCTTCATATCCTGAATAAGAATTGAGCTTCTGGCTAAGCTGTGATAGCGTCTTTGAATTCAAGTTGAACAAGTGATCAATGCTGGCATTCTATTATTTGTTAGTTGTGTGGTTTTACTTTTGTTTGATGTACATTTTCTTTTAGCTTTTCAAAATGGTCGTTTACATTACTTGTTCTGTTTTCAATATTGGATTGGAGTTTATCGAGCATAATTGTTTCAGGGATTGTTTGAGACCTTAATTGTATTATTTGAGGCCGTTGAACCTGTCTTATTGTGGATCTAGAAAGGGATTTGTGTATATTCAATTGGCCAATGAACAATATGCCTGAAAATAACATTTCTTAGCTTCAGACTGATTTGTGTGTTCCGATAGTAACGCTCTTCCTCTATTCTCTATTTTGCTTTTCTTTCTAAGCTTTAATGTTGGTTGGAAGCTCAAGTCCTACTAGTAGTGAAATATGCGAGTTGAATGCAAGTCTTAGTTGGAAATTGGAGGGTTGTTAGAGTTAATAACATGTGTTTTTGTTTTTAACTTTGAAAGATTAGGGCGTGTTTAATCGAGAAAGTTGATGACTAAGTTATGGGATCAAAGCTTCATGATTGCCATTTTAATTGGTGAAAATATGCAGACATTTGGTATAACTAAGCATGTGCATTTGTTTAAAATTGAAGTTGCTTTGTTTAATCTACTCCATAACAGTATTGTTCCATTAGTACAAAAATTAATTTCCATCTATGATTATGTTGATGTAATTGCTTATATATATATATTTAATAATAGAAAGAAAGTTGGATAGTCATGATGGTGTGGCGTCAAAGTTTTACGAATTGGTTTCCGTTTCTTTACGTTCATCATTCTCTTGTTGTTTGGTTTCATTTTATATTCCCTTTAGTTAATTATTGACCTTGTCTTGTTCGTGCTCATATACTGCACCACGAATCCGATCTCATGTTCGAACATCTTTATAATGTCATGTCATTAATAGAATTGAATTATTGCCCTTTAGAGACAATACATACTAGAAATTCGTAGTTCCTTTAGCTTGCCCTTAATAATGAAACGAGGTGAGCCCCGCCAAATAAAATGCACAAATTGTGGGGCCCTCTTTAAATGTTCCTATTAAAATCTTTAGAATTCGGGACGTGCCGTTTAGTGAAATTCATGGCCTCCCATAAAGTTAATAATACGTTAGTTGTTTTAGGCCCGGCATTTAATAATATTACTTTCTTAAACTCGGGTGCCCATTTATGTGACTCAAATCCAAATCCCAACGAAGTCGAAATGTGTTGACAACCACGGGTGCACTGGTGCGACGTGGTTCGAGACGCATTTTCACGACGCTGCAATTCTTATTAAAATAAAAGCGGGTTACTAATAAAAGGCCCATAAGTTAGAACATGTTTTTGAAATCAGATAAAATCAAATACAACAGTTGAGCAATCGTGCTAGAACCACGAAATCCGGGAATGCCTAACACCTTCTCCCGGGTTAACAGAATTCCTTACTCGGATTTCTGATTCGCAGACTATTAACAGAGTCATAATTTCCTCGGTTCGGGATTCAACCTGTGACTTGGGATACCATTAATCTTCCAAGTGGCGACTCTGAATTGTAATAATAAATCTCGTTCCGATTGTGCTTTAATTGGAAAAAACTCCTTTATGCCCTTACGGGTGTAGTGAAAATGAAGGTGTGACACTCACCATGGTCTTTGGCTTCCCACCAAGCTTAGGATAAATCTCACCACACTCGTTTGATATATGGTCAAATCGAGTATAAGCAGCCAACCCAACCCTGGAGATCCAATAACGCGCCAGGGTATATCACTACGGCTAAAAAAGAAAGAAAAATAGAGTTAGATGTTTGAAGAAATATCGCCAAAAAGAAGCAAAGGAAGTCCCCACAACACGTTTACTTACACCTAGCATTCCACTTATCAGGGGATGACATCTTTTCTACTAGAATCAGGTCAGCTGTCCTCACTCAGACGAATCGGCTTACCCGTCCCTCATCCCCGAGCTCATAGGTGCAGGCAAAAAAGGATCTCAAGGCCCGACAGCGAAGCTTGATTATGCCCCCACGGAGAAGACGAGGACTACACATTCGGATTATATGGTTGAGGGTAAAGGGAATCTCCTCTATAATATTCGAGTAATGCTTGATAATATCAACCACATGCTAGAACGAAGGATGAATTATTCCCAAAGTCACTTGATAACTCCAGCAGATGTCGAGAATCACAAGGTCTATCGGGGGCGAGGATGGCCCTACCGGCTTCAAAGGTAAATGGGTTGGTGTATACACTCAACAAATCATCTTTATCATCTGTAATATCTTCCTCCCGAGTAAGAATCTCCACAAGCACGGTATCCCTCCAGCGACAGTCATCTCTCACTCTCCCGACGTCCATTATTGAGCTGACATACCGAGTTATAGGCTCGGAATGCCCTTGCTTCAAGGAAGGTCTCTCAACCTTGAAATCTGAGTTCATCGCAAAGGATCTTGGGATGCACTACTCAGCACAAGAAGGAGTAGCCATTTTGCCTTGAGAGAAAAGCGAAGATAATGAACCCGCAGCCTCCTGGGAAACAGAAGTGGAAATTTTCACCATCCTTGGAATATTCTGAAGGAAGAAAAAGAGTTGCGTTGCTGAAAGAGAACAAGAGCAAAGGAATAATGAACCTTATTAGGGGTTTTGGACATAAGATATGGTATAGAAAGAAATAAAGGGAGTATTTATAAAAGCATAGTGTGCAGATTGAAGGAAGCCAAAAGGTACCTAACTATCATAGTCAATGCGAAAACCTGCAAGAACAACGTGCGTGTTGCATCTTGGCACCTCATACCGTCGTCAATTGCAAGAAAATCGAAGAAAGATGAAATTCAAGATGGTTCCTTATTGTTTCTTACCTCTTTCATGCTAAGAAACGCGGAGACTATCTGTATACGGTAAATCCGGGGGCCCGATTTCCCCGTCATTAGTTCATCCCATGGTCATGATCCTTGAGGCTCGAACCCAAGGTCGAGACCCACCCTCGGGGTCCGTCAGGTACCGGCCTTGGAGGGCATTTTGTACTAATGGCTATAGTATGTGAGAGGGGAATTCCCAAGGCACACGGCTAAATCTGACAAATGTGACCACTCCCGGCCCGTCTCAAGGTGTAACGTCCATCCGTCCCATCTTAATGCCTTTACATTTAATGAATTTCATACTATAATTGGATTACCATCCTATATAATGCGGATCCCCATTACTTTTTAAAGCTCGGCTGCTGTTGCTCCAATAATTCTACATAAGATCAATAATTACTCTCTCTCTCTTTTCTCTCTAACTTACTCGCTCGAAGCTACTCTTCCATTTATTGTCTACATACTTGTTGTTCATTTATTGCTTGATATTGGACATAAAGGGCCTTCTTTAATTATATCCTAATTCTTATTCCCCACTCGGTTTCCCCCGATAGCTCGAGCTAGAGCCCAGGCATCGACCTCGAGGCCTCTCATCGATCGGTCTGAGGCCTAAATAACAAGCCCCTCGGTTTGATTACTGCCCTATTTTAGCTTGTATTTTGTCGTTAAACTTCACATATCTAACATCCACTGCTCTAACAACTAGCATAAAAATAGATCACATATTTTTAGAGTCCCATTTACAAATTCAATTGTTATTACCATTTTTACGGTAAACAGTTTTGTTCTCCCGGAAGAGCTGGCACGAGCGAGGGTGGATGAGTGTGGCACTTGGTCAATCATGTTCGGTGTTGAGGAGAGCGAAGACGAGGTTGATAGGTCGCAGCCCGCAGGTGAGGGGCATAGACTATGCTATCTTGTATGTGATATTTCTAGAGCGTGTTTGTAGATGGATGGTGCACTTTTTTACGTATGCAAAATAGAAGAGAACTTGAATCTTTATTTTTTATCTACCTCTTTCTCCTTCGCTTCTGACTAGGTGGACCGGTTTCGGAGTGGATGAGAATCCATAGATTCGTAATATGGCTCCAGGGCTCATGAGGCATGCCCGGGGGCTTTTACGCGTTTGGTCGAAGTGGCCTTTAGTGTAAGCTAGCGTGAGAGCTCTTATGCTTTGCTCAACTATTTTGGATTTAGTCTTCGAGTCAGCCTTCAACTGAATCATATTTGACCCTAAAGCTTTTATTTCTACGTGGGCGGGTGACAATGGCTCATGTTTTTTGCCCTTGGGCATTTGTATTTTAACTATTTTGGGTTCAGTCTCTGAGTCTGGTTGTGTTCCGAGCTCACTTGACCCTTAAGTCTTGTATTTTTGTGGGCTGGCGACAAGGGCTCTTATGCCTTGGGTCGAAGCGACCTTTATGTATGTGGCCCTAAGGCTCATGAAGCTAGCGACAATGCCTCTTAAGCTTTGCCCTTAGACATGTGTAGTTAACTATTTTGGATCCGGTCTCCGAATCGGATTACAACTCGAGCTCACTTTGACCCTCAAGATTTCAATTTTTAAGCTGTCGACAATGGCTCTTACGTTTTTAGTCGTTGCGACCTTTTAGTGTGTGGCCCCGAAGCTCATTTGGCTTGTGATAATGGCTCTTTCCCTTCGCCCTTAGGCATATACAAGCTTTGTTTTCCTCTCATTAAGGACTTTTTGAAATGATTTTACCTAAACCATCGTCGATTCAGGAAGAACCTCGATTTCAAGTCTTTTGCGGTGATGTTCGAGCATCTCGGAAGGTTTAGCTCATAGGCTGAGTAGCTCGAAGCCTTGTGATTTGGAGCTGACATGGTCGATGCTCTTTTTCCTGTCGAGTGTAGCTTGTTTAAACGGTTCTTTTCTATGTAGATTCAAAGTAATGGCCTATGATTTAGAGCATCGGTCGGGTGTCCCTGAGTCACGTTAATTTGGTTGGTACAGTCGTGCGACCATAGTTATTTGTGTTTGGCTGGAGCCATTTTTGATCCCGCGTGTAGTCGTTTAGGCATCTATATCAAGGGTATGCCTGTGAGCACATGATTTTTTTCCCTATATGAATTACTCCCAGAAATTCAAAATAAAATAATTTCTTTTAGTGATTGCAATTTTGTGGATTTTTGTCACATTTTCTGTTAATTGCTTGCATTTGTGTGCACAAGTTTATGGAAAAATATAAAAATTATATGTGCATTTGCTTCTAGCATTTAATTTAACATTTTAGGATTAATTGAGTAATTACGTTATTTTATAAAAAAAAGGGAAAAAGGATAATCACAAAAATAGTCATCTTGCACCTTATAATTTTAATTTGTGATTTGTGAGTTAGTTTTTCTTTGAATTATTAATTGTGGAAATTAGTTCGGTTTAATTAGTATTTTGTTAAATTATTTTTGTTTGATATTTTAATCTAAGATTTTAGTTTAATTTTGAAAAAAAAAGAGAAAAAGAAAACAAAAGAAGAAAACAAAGGGACAATTAGAAAAATTAAGTTTTGAATTCATTTTTGGGCCATGTCCTTTCAATTCTTTCAAGCCCAAACAATTTTTCTCCCCCTGAAATTCGATCCGGCCCAGTCCCAGTCCCACCCCCAGAACCCGTTCCATAACCCGGTCCTTTTCCGACATAAGACCAAACGACCTCATTTTTAAACCCTTTCATCTCCGTCGTTGGATTTGAATGATCCAACGGCTCGGAACTTAATACCCCTTAAATATAAAAATGTCCTAACGCCCTACCCCACCCTCTCTCAGAACCCCCCCTCCCCCCCATAAACCATCTCTCACACTCCGGCCCTAAGCCACCGCCTGTCATCGCCGGAAGTCGCCTATAACGGCGGCCGGCGTTCAATAGCCGCGAGATTAACACCAAACGTTCCTTTCCACCTCCCCATTCCAGATCTCTGCTCCATTTCCTTCAAAACATCCTGGAAGCTTTCGAATCTTCGATTAAAAATCAAAACCCTAGCGCCACCACAATTTCCCCCTTGGTGGCGCCACCTCTATTCAACCCCAGCCTTCTTCCATGCAGTCATTATCCTTTCCATAACCCTAATCCATTACCGTATCTCTTCAAATCATCACCAAGCGAGGCCAGAGGAAAACAAAGGAAAGATCTCCCATTTAATTTACATTCATGAAAATCCCTCTGGACCAAAGCGATTGGGCTTCTTTGAACTAGGCCATACTAGTTGTCATATAGTTCAAGATTGATGCCATATGTTTCTTTACATTTTCCAGGCTTTAATTTTTATACATTATGATTAATATATTAGATTGGCTCTGTATCTGCATCTCAGGATTAGATATAAGTTTGTATCGAATGATATTTGCTTTTTTGGTGAGCCAGGTGCTTGCTGGTTCAAATTATTTATGTTTGGGTATAATTATTTTCATATCATGTATTTAAAGTTTCTCGTTCTTACTTAGGTTCTTTAAGGTTTAAAGGTCTATAAATAAAACTTGGAATCGAAATTAGGTCTAAAATCGTTTGGTTCAAAGGGTGCAACTGGTTTTTATTAGAATTTTGATGTACATAGCTTAGCCATATAATTATAACAACAGTAGTTGACTATTGAGATTATAGAGCTTTTAATATTCTGCTAATGCAATGATTCATTTTTATATGCTTTGATTTGCAGAACCAGCAATTCAAATATCAAATGAGTAATTTGATTTGATGTTTCATAAAATTTCACTTGATTGTTTGTTGATTGAATGTGCTCAAAGGTTAGCTTCTAAAAATTGGGTTGTAACATTGGCCCAACTTTGCCAAGTCACCTTCCCTGGGTAATCCATTTCCTTGGGCTTTCGTTGGAGCCCATTGGAGGCCTTTTTCTTATTGATAGCTTAGTTATAAGGGCAGCGGGTCCATGACCTGCTTGGGCCCTTTTAATTAGTACGATTCAAGGCCCCGTTTAGCTAACCTGAGATTATTCTCCTTAAAATTGAAATATCCGCTTTAGTGGTTAGAAGTTCTTCATGTAGTTTAATTTAGTTAATTCCCCTTAAAATTGTAGAATTGAAGTAAGCCAAGCAAGAATGACAATTGAATGGCCCTCATTTTAATAGATTTAACTCAGCCTTAGAATTCGAGGCGTGCCATTTAACAAATTTCACGGCCCTCGCAAATGCAAACGCGTAGTTGCTTTAGGCTCGTATTTTAATAATCTACCATCCTAAACTCGGCTGCTGATTTATGTGACCCAAATCCAAATCTCAACGATGTTAAAATATGTCAAAAACCACAGGTGCATTTATGTGATGTTGTCACGACCCCAATCCCGGTCGTGATGGCGCCCAACACAATTGCTAGGCAAGCCCGACCATTCACACACTCCCGAATCCAAGTACGCAACCCGCTACCAATTTATAGAGTTAAATTATCAGATAATATAGTTCCAACCAGTGATTATAGACAGAAATAGTGCGGAAACCATAACAACCGTCAATACAACTCCCAATAGATTAGGGGTCACGAGTCTAGAGCCTTTAAATACAACCCAGTAGCAAAATCTAAACAGATGAGAATCTAGTAAAAACGAAAAAAAACAAAGGGACAGGGGAGAAGTCTGGTCCTGCGGATGCCAGGCAGCTAGCTCGACAACTCCGGGATGAGACTGCACATAGCCAATAACTCTACTGAGTCTCCGGGACACCTGTATCTGCACACATGGTGCAGGGAGTAAAGTGAGTACTCCAACTCAGTGAGTAATAAACATATATAATCACTAAAGATAAGAAATCACGAAGTATTACAATGTAAAGCTATAACTGGCAATCCAGCACATATAACGGTGAAATATCAGCAAATCAATGGCACGTAAATCAGATAAAAATCAGTGCATGAATGCAATGCAATGCACATGACCACTGCGGCGCACAGCCCTATCCATTTGGGTACCCGCGCTCACTATGGGGGTTCAGACTCCGGAGGGGCTCTTACAGCCCAAGCGCAATATCAGTGTAACATCACTGCAGCGTGCAGCCCGACCCATACTCAGTCCAGAATTAGCACGTAAACCACTTGGGTAATTTTAGAGTAACAGTTCTCAGCTCACAATGTCAGAAAAATGTAATTTAAGATTCAAATCTTAGAAATATGGCTGAACATTTCAAAATAGTGTTTAAACTCAGGAATGAAATAATTTAACATGCCAAGTGATATGGAAACAGTGAGAATAATCCCTGAAGGATTCAAATGATCGGCACGAAGCCCAAATATATCCATAAAATCCAAGTAGGATGATTACCAAACAATTTCTAGTCAAGAACACAGTATGAACATCACTCGGGACGGACTAAGTCATAATCCCCAATCATAAATGACCCCACACTCGTCATAGAGTACGTGTCTCGCCTCAATATAGCGTCATGATGTGATATTTCGGGGTTTCAAACCCTTAGGTCATCATCTACATCTATTACTCACCTCAAGCCGACCCAAAATCTAGCTCGCTATACCTTTTCCCCTCGAATTGACCTCCTCGCGCGTCGAATCTGATCAAAACCACAAGGAATATGTTACAATAGGCTAGAGAAACATAACCCAATCGAAAAGACTCGAAAAACATCGAAAATCATGAAGTTGGCAAAACCCGATCCCTAGGCACACTTCTCGAAAAATTATAAAATTCAAATCACCGAATTCCTCGTATCGCCACGAGTGCACACATATCAAATTTACCAAAATCGGAGTTCAAATGCCCTTTCAAATCCCAAATTTTCATTTCAAAAACCAAGCCCTAGTTCTTCCAATTTTTACCCAAATTTCCAAGAATTAAAGGTTGATTCTTCAATAAAATGACGTTTCTAGGTCACGAGACTTACCTCCAATCAATTCCCGTCAAAATCCTCTTCAATTTCTACTAAAAGCTCTTAAGGTGGTCAACAATGAAGGAAAAAGGAATAAGCTCGCAGATGAAATAATATAAAAACTATTCTGTACGCCCAGATATTACCCTACGCTAACGTGGTCAACACCCCCGCGTTCGCGATGAACAAATATCGTTGAACACAAATTTACACTTCGCGAACGCATTCCCTATTGCGCGAACACGATGCACCGATTCCCTCTCCTACGCGAACGCGGCCCCTATGTCGCGATCGCGAAGAACAACTTGGCAGGGCCCCTAGACCCCTTCTACGCGAACGCGAGACCACCCACGCGAATGCGATGGTCCAGGAATTTCCCTTCCCCGAACGCGATGGTCCCTCCCCACGAACGCGAAGGCAAAATTTGACCTGCAACTGCTGTGAAATTGTTGCAACAATTTCCAGGTTCAAACTTCCCGTTTATCCATCCGAAACCACCACGAGGCCCCCGGGACCTCAACCAAAGGCAGCAACATATCCCAAAACATCATACGAACTTGTTCCAATCATCAAAACACATCAAACAACACTAAAATCATCAATTCACATCAGATTCAAGCCTAAGTTTCTTCAAAGCTTCCGAAATACGCATTTGATCAAAAACCCAACCAAAACACCTCCGAATGACCTGAATTTTGCACACATATCCAAAATCACCTAACGGAACTACTGCAACTCTCGTAATTCCATTCCAACCCCCGGATCAAAATCTCACCTACCAATCGGAATTCGCCAAAATACTAACTTCGCCAATTCAAGCCTAATTCTACATCGGACCTCCAAAATCAATTCTGATAGCACTCCTAAGTCATAAATCACCCCCGAAGCTAAACGAATCACCGGAATTCACATCCGAGCCCTCTAACTCAATAGTCAATATCTGGTTGACTTTTCCAATATAAGCCTTCCTTAAAGAGACTAAATGTCTCATTTCCTACCAAAACCAAACCGATTCGACTCTAACTCACCAAATACTGATATTGAAACATGAAGAAGCAATAAACGGGGAAAACGGGGCAGTAACACATGAGACGACGGGCCGGGTCGTCACATCCTCCCCAACTTAAAAAAACGCTCGTCCTCGAGCCGGTCAAGAAACATACCTGAAGCCTCAAATAGGTAAGGATATCTACTCTGCATCTCCTATTCGGTCTCCCAAGTAGCCTCCTCCATGGGCCGACCTCTCCACTGCACCTTCACTGAAGTTATATCCTTTGACATCAACTTTCGAACCTGACGACCCAAAATAGCCACTGGCTCCACATAGTAGGTCAAGTCATCATCCAACTGAACCGTGCTGAAGTCTAACACATGAGACGGGTCCCCAACATACTTCTGGAGCATAGAAACATGGAAAATCGGATCAACCCCTGACAAGCTGGGTGGCAAAGCAAGCATATAGGCCACCTCCCCAATCCTCCTAAGTATCTCAAAAGGCCCAATGAACCGTAGACTCAGCTTCCCTTTCTTCCCAAACCTCATTACGCCTTTCATAGGCAAAACCTTCAACAAGACCTTCTCGCCCACCATATAAGATACATCTCGAACCTTCCGGTCCGCATAACTCTTCTGACATGACTACGCTGTACGAACTCTCTCCTAGATCACTTTCACCTTCTCTAAGGCATCTTGAACCAACTCCGTCCCCAATAGCCTAGCCTCGCCGGGCTCAAACCAACCAACAGGAGATCTACACCGTCTCCCATATAAGGCCTCATACAGCGCCATCTGAATAGTGGATTGATAGTTGTTGTTGTAGGCAAACTCTGCAAGTGGCAAGAACTCAGCCCAAGAACCTCCAAAATCAATAACACAAGCACGCAACAAGTCCTCCAATATCTGAATAGTACGCTCGGACTGCCCGTCCATCTGAGGATGAAATGATGTGCTCAGCTCTACCTGTGTACCCAACTCTCGCTAAAAAGTCCTCCAAAAGTGGGAAGTAAATTGAGTACCCCTATCTGAGATAATAGAAACTTGGACCCCATGCAACCGAACAATCTCCGGGATGAAAATCCCTGCCAGTCGCTCCAAAGAATAGGTAGTGCACACCGGAAAGAAGTGCGCGGACTTGGTCAGCCTATCCACAATCACCAAAATCGAATCAAACTTCCTCGAGGTATGAGGGAGACCACTCACAAAATCCATAGTAATCCTCTCCCACTTCCATTCTGGAATATCCATTCGCTGAAATACACCACCGGGCTTCTGATGCTCGTATTTGACCTGCTGACAGTTGAGACACTGAGATACATAACTCATAATATCTTTATTCATTCTCCTCCACCAGTAGTGCTGCCTCAAATCCTGATACATCTTCGCAGCACCCGGATGAATAGAATACCGCGAGTTGTGGGCCTCTTCTAATATTAACTCCCAAAGCCCATCCAAATTGGGCACGCAAATCCGGCCCTGAATCCTCCACATACCATCATCATCAATAGTCACTTATCCGGAATCATCATGCTGGACCCTGTCCTTAAGGACAAGAAAATGCGAATCATCATACTGGCGCTTTCTAATGCGGTCATACAAGGAAGATCGAGAAACCACACAAGCCAACACCCGACTAGGCTCCAAAATGTCTAACCTCACCATCCGATTGGCCAAAGTTGAAACATCAACTGCGAAGGGCCTCTCCCCAACTAGAATGTACGCCATACTACCCATACTCACCGCCTTCCGGCTCAGAACATCGGCCACTATATTGGCCTTCCCCGGATGATACGAAATGGTAATATCATAGTCCTTGAGTAACTCAAGCCACCTACGCTGCCTCAAATTAAGATCCTTCTGCTTGAACATATGCTAAAGACTGCTTTGATCAATGTATACCTCACAAGATACGCCATATAAATAGTGCCTCCAAATTTTCAAAGCATGAACTATAGCAGCCAACTCCAAGTCATGTACAGGGTAGTTCTTCTCATGGGGCTTCAACTGACGAGAAGCATATGCAATAACTCTCCCCTCCTGCATCAACACACATCCGATCCCAACTCTCGAAGTAGCACAATACACAGTGTATGTGTCATACCCTAAATTCGAGGGACATGACCGGCGCCCGATCGGGAAGCCCCAGCCAACCGGACCTGGGTGCCTTTCCTACCTCACGTGTTACCCCATGTTTTCCTTACTCATTATTTGCAAGAACTAGCCATATAATTAACTTAAAACACCTTTTGAAAAATATACATACATAGTATTTAGTGACGTTATTAATTCGTTTCCCAACAAAAGAAACGGGGATATACATAAGCTTTTACCCACATCCACTATCTACGGAGCCTCTAAAAGTACAACAGGATAATACAGTAATTGCCGGTAACAAAGCTCCAGCTATACCTTACACAACAGTAAAATAAAACTACGAAAACAAGCGGCCTAAGCCACGCAGGGATCCGAGGGGAATGGGGCTCACCAAAAAGCTAATGGAAGGCGGAGGGAGAGCTACGAACGGTGGGCTGGAGTACCTGCTACTGATCCACCTACAATCATAACACGAATATAGTGTCCCCGGCAAAAGGGACGTCAGTACATTTGAATTGTACTGGTATGTATGAACAAACTTTGCCCCAAGTAAACTCGAACCATAAACAAGTAAGCAGTAATAATAGAACGACAATCAAATCCGCAAGGAGAGAACAATTAAGCCAAATAGGTATACAACCTTCCCTCCATAAACAAGTATGTAATTGTAGCAGAATTAACAATCAAATCCACAACGAGAGAACAATCAAACCAAACAAATTTACAATCTCTCCTGTTTCCCTTTCCATATTTCCTCATCAGTAGTTTCACAATTGGTTCAAAATTTCGTTTCAATGGCGATTTCGATCGCTTTCCAACCTTATTACCTCGGCCACCCTTATCACCACAACCCACAACTTATTACTTCATGTTGCGGCGCGCAACCCGGTCCCACCGAGCAAATCACAATTCACAAGCAACACCACAACCAACAAGTCACAAGAATAACAACAACAATTCTCAAGAAATAAAAACAATAATTATCAAGGAGTGACAACAATACTTTACATGAACTTCCAAGGCCATCAATACCATTTCTATGTATTTCACAACACATATGCATAGATAGGTCACAACGGTAATCTTCCACGTTAAGCTACATGTATTGCTACCACAGTTATTCCGAAATACATCAATTCCCATTTCCTTCCATCACTTGTGTCACAATTCTTACCACATAGCACATTCACAATCACAGACCTGGTTTATTTTCAATTACTTGCATCAATATAGTGAAGGCAAAACCACAATCAGTCAACCATACCAACCACAAGAATTTCGCACCAATTCACGTAGAAATCACATACCAAGCACTCGAATACCCAAACAATGTGATGTTACCAAGTTCAAAGTTATCCATACATACCTGGAGCCGAATTCCTTTTTAATTCTTACTTCAAATTCACCGAAATCTAGCAACGTCAATATAGTGCACAAATTAATACACATAGCTTAGAATTCAAGGTTCACAATCACTACCCGAATATATTTAGGCCATTAACCCTTTCTTTGCACAAGTCTTTGCTCCCACCCCATTACTCTCACTAGGTTTTAGGTTATAGAAAGGCATGCATGAATGAGTTCAACCATTATTTTCAAAAACCTGCGCATGAGACTTCCCCCCCCCCCAATTTAAAATAGAATTTCAATGGGAAAAGTTAGGGATTTTACCTGTAGGGAAAGGGGTATGAAGATAAGCTTGAATTTCCCCGGCCCGGATAGCTTTGAAGAACAAAATTTTGGAGAAGATGGGTTTCTCTCTCAAGAACCTCTCTTTCTCTCTCTTAATTTGATCAGAATGTCATTAAAATGAGGGGGGTTGGGTTGTTTTATTAAAAAGGGGGTCGGGTTTTAAAATTGGGAAAAATAGAATCCCGACAAGATCTGCGGTCGCATTCTGCAATCGCAGAACTGAAATGCGGTCCGCATAGTGGACCGTAGAAATGCCCTCAAAACTTTGAAGGTCTGTTCTGGTATGCGGCAGGAATGCGGTCCGCATATTGATTATGTGGTCGCATAATGGACCGCATTTTCAACATCAATTTTGACCAATCTACTATTTCACTATGCGGCAGGAATGCGGTCCGCATAGCTGATCTGCGACCACATTCTGGACCGCATAAATGACAATCTCTGGAAACTTGATTCTTTTGATTTTTAAAAGTTTAGTTTACTACCAAGGGTCCGAAATTCTACACATTCCTAACACATGTTCGGAGCCGACACCACAAGTTACTAGGTTTTGAGTTCAAAAATTTTACGGGGTCTCACCGTATGAACCTGAAGCTGATGGAAATACCAATACTGGAGCTATGGTCAAAGCTGTCTTGAGCTTCTGAAAGATCTCCTCGCACTCATCCGACCATATAAATGGTGTATTCTTCTGCGTCAACTTGGTCAAGAGCGAAGCAATAGATGAAAAACCCTGAACAAACTGGCGATAATAACCCACCAAACTGAGGAAACTCCAAATCTCCGTGGCTGAGGATGGTCTAGGCCAACTCTGCACCGCCTCTATCTTCTTCGGATCAACCTGAATACCATCACTGGACACCACGTGCCCCAGGAAAGACACAGAACCAAGCTAGAACTCATATTTGGAGAACTTTGCATAAAGCTTCTCCTCCCTCAACCTCTGTAATACCACTCTCAAATGTTGTGTGTGCTCCTCCTGGCTACGCGAGTACACCAGGATGTCATCAATAAACACAATCACAAATGAATCCAGATATGGCCAAAATACACTGTTCATCAAGTGCATAAACGTCGCTGGGGCATTAGTCAGCCCGAAAGACATAACCATAAACTCATAGTGCCCATATCTCATCCTAAAAGTCGTCTTCATAATATCTGAATCTCTAATCTTCATCTGGTGATAGCCTGAACGTAGATCAATCTTGGAGAATACCCTTGTTCCTTGAAGCTGGTCAAACAGATCATCAATACGGGGTAGCGGATACTTGTGCTTCACTATCACCTTGTTCAACTGCCTATAGTCAATGCACATTCTTATTGTGCCATCCTTCTTTTTCACAAATAGGATCGGTTCACCCCATGGTGACATACTCGGACGAATGAAACCCTTATCTAGGAGTTCCTGAAGCTGCTCATTCAACTCCTTTAACTTTTCTAGTTCCATACAATAGGGAGGAATAGAGATGGGCTGACTACCCGACACCAGATCAATACCGAAATCAATGTCCCTGTCCGGTGGCATGCCTGGTAGGTCTGCTGGAAACATATCAGGAAAATCCCTAACAACGGGAACAGAATCAAGACTAGGAGTCTCAGCTCCGATATCTCTAACAAAAGCCAAATACGATAAACAACCTTTCCCAACCATCCGGTGGGCCTTTAGGAAAGAGATCACCCTGTTGGGTACATAGTCAGTCACACCACGCCACTCAATCATCGGAACACCTGATATGGCCAATGTGACTGTCTTAGCATGACAGTCTAGAATAGCATGGCACGGAGATAACCAGTCCATGCCCAGGATAACATTGAAATCTACCATGCTCAGCAATAACAAATCAACCCGGGTCTCCAAACCCCTAACAGTCACCAGACAAGACCGATACACATGGTGTACAACAATAGTATCGCCCACCGGGGTAGATACATGCAAAGGCAAGGCAAGACAACCACGGGTCGTACCGAGATGATGGGCAAAATATGAACACATAAAAGTAGGTAGAATCGGGATCAAACAAGATAAAGGCATCCCTGTGGCAGACTGAGATAATACCTATGATAACAGCATCTGATGCAATGGCGTCCCTCCTGTCTAGGAGAGCATAGAACCGAACCTGACCGCCACCAGATCGGTCTCCACCCCTAGGGCGGCCTCTATCTGCCTGGCCCCCACCCCTACCTGATTGGGAGGGTGCTGAAGTAGATGGAGTAGAAGAGGAGGGCTGATCCCTCTGATGACACCGACCACCACGAAGCCGAGGACACTTTCTCCTCATATGGCCAAACTCACCGCACTCGAAGCAACGGCCTGGTACCAGAGAAGGGAACTGAAGGGAACCCCTCGCTACTGAAGAACTCTGGGCTGAAGAGGTAGGAGTAGAGCTCTGTGCTGGGAGGGCACTAAGTGAAGACTGGCCCTGCTGAAATCCCTGAGGACCATGGCCTGAAGAAGCCCCACTGTACTCTGGACGACCTGACTTAGGAGGCATGAAGGAACGACCTCTGCCACGCTGGAACTGGCCCCTAGACGGAGCATCACTGAAGCTACCTGAACCTCGAGGCCTCTTGGACTCCCTCTCCTAACGCTCCCTACGATGAAACGTCTCAATCTCTCGTGCCATGTCAACTACCTCCATGAACGAGGCTCCCACAACCCTCTCTCTGGTCATCATAATGCGAAGTGAATAGTTTAGGCCATCCACAAACCTCCTAATCCTCTCCCGTTTGTCAGGATCATCCAAGTAGCATGTTGAGCAAACTTTGTAAACCTTATCTCGTACTGGGTCATAGACATATCCCCCTGAACCAACCAGTAAAACTGACGCCGCAACTCCTTTCTACGAGACTGCGGGATGTACTTCTCTAGAAATAGAGTAGAGAACTGCTGCCATGCGAGGGGTGCGACACCAACAGGCCTACGCCTCTCGAAATCCTCCGACCAAGCAAATGCAGGCCCTGTGAATTGGTAAGTAGTAAAACCCACTCCACTCAACTCCAAAATCCATGCGGTACAAAGCATACGCTGACACTTGTCTAGAAATCCCTGGGCATCCTTGCCTTCCGCACCACTGAATGTCGGAGGCTGGAGCTTACCGAACCTCTCCAGTCGACACTGCTCATCGTCTGGCATAGCTGGAACCACATAATCTGGAGCTGGTGCGACTGGTGCAACTGGGGTAACCGGTGCAACTAGTTGAGCTGGGCCTGCTCCTGGTGTCTGCAATCCCTGAACAACCTGCTCAGGTATACGTGTAGCGAGGGTCTGATGACCACCCCCAGTCTGTGAGGTAGCTGCTGCAGTGGTGGCTGAGACTGCTTGAGCCAAGCCAGTGCTGATGGATAATATCTTAGCTAAAGCCTCCTGGAGACCAGGAATCATAATGGGCATGGCTGGTGCCTGAACAGGTGCTACTGGAGCATCTATAGCTGGAGGCCGGTCCTGAACCGGGGTAGCTGGTGGATCTACATGTGCTGCCCTCGCTGGTTTACCTCGAGCACGACCACGACCGCGCCCACGGCCTCTAGTGGGTGGTAATGGTGGTCGTCCGCCATGTCCGGTAGCACGGGTTCTCTCCATCTGCGAGAGAATATAATACATAAGTTTAGTTCTCGGATCAACAAAGTCACACGACAAGAATTCAAGAATATGAAATGTTTCCTAAAGGTTCTGTAGCCTCTCCAAGATAAATACAGACGTCTCCATACCGATCCGTGACACTCTACTAAACCGGCTCATAACTCGTGAGGCCTAGTAACCTAGGCTCTGATACCTACTTGTCACACCGCAATCCCGGTCGTGATGGCGCCCAACACAATTGCTAGGCAAGCCCGACCATTCATACACTCCCGAATCCAAATACGCAACCCGTTACCAATTTATAGAGTTAAATTATCAGTTAATATAGTTCCAACCAGTAATTATGGACAGAAACAGTGCGGAAACCATAACAACCATCAATACAACTCTCAATAGATCTGGGGTCACGAGTTTAGAGCCTCTAAATACAACTGAGTAGCAATGTCTAAAAAGATGAGAATCTAGGAAAAACGAAAAAAACAAAGGGATAGGGGAGAAGTCGGGTCCTGCGGACGCTAGGCAGCTACCTTGACAACTCCGGGACGAGTCTACAAATAGCCAATAAATCTATTGAGTCTCTGGGACACCTGTATCTGCACACATGGTGCAGGGAGTAAAGTGAGTACTCCAACTCAGTGAGTAATAAACATATAAAATGACTGAAGATAAGAAATCACGATGTACTATAATGTAAAGCTATAACTGGCAATCCAGCACATATAACAGTGAAATAGCAGCAAATCAATGACAGGTAAATCAGATAAATATCAACGCATGAATGCAATGCAATGCATATGACCGCTGCGGCGCACAACACGATCTATTTGGGTACCCGCACTCACTATGGGGGTTCAGACTCCGGAGGGGCTCCTACAGCCCAAGCGCAATATCAGTGTAACATTGTTGCAGCATGCAACCCGGCCCATACTCAATCCAGAATTAGCACGTAAACCACTTGGGTAATTTTAGAGTAACAGCTCTCAGCTCACAATGTCAGAAAAATGTAATTTAAATTTCAAATCTTAGAAATATGGCTGAACATTTCAAAACAGTGTTTAAACTCACGACTTAAATCATTTAACATGCCAAGTGATATGGAAACAGTGAGAATAATCCCTGAAGGATGCAAATGATCGGCACGAAGCCCAAATATATCCATAAAATCCAAGTAGGATGATTACCAAACAATTTATAGTCAAGAACACAGTATGAAAATGACTCGGGATGGACTAAGTCGCAATCCCCAATCACAAACGACCCCGCACTCATCATAGAGTACGTGTCTCGCCTCAATATAGCGTCACGATGCGATATTCCGGGGTTTCAAACCCTCAAGTCATCATCTACATCTATTACTCAGCTCAAGCCAGCCCAAAATCTAGCTCGCTATGCCTTTTCCCCTCAAATCGACCTCCTCGAGCGTCGAATCTGATCAAAACCACAAGGAATATGTTACAATTGTCTAAAGAAACATAACACAATCGAAAACTCAAAAAACATCGAAAATCACGAAGTTGGCTGTAAGGCCCCAAAATTTCTTTTCCGAGTAATTTAAGATTTTGCCGTGCCAAGGTAGGCTAAATTATTTTATCTCGTGTGCAAATAAGGATTTATGATATTATGGATATCAATTGGATATTTTAATAAGTGTATAAGTCTTATTATAAGTGATTTGGGGTCTAAGGAGAGGCCTAAGTCTAAGCCAAGTTGGAAAATTGCATATTAGACGAAATCTGTAAATGAGTGCGCACAAGACCTCACTTTGAACGATCATATCTCCAGTTATATTAGGAGTTGTGTGAGGATCAACCTATCAAATTAAATCCCTTTGAGTCTAGTTTCCAACGCAACAAACCGTTCGTCATTTGGAGGTGTATAGAGAAAGTTATGACCATTTTACTGGGAGGGTGTCAGTCGCGCGAAACTTCGCGCGAACTTTGAAACTTCGCGCGTTGTTAGCGCGTCTGAGGCAGAATGCTCAGAAAAACGCGCGAAGTTTGCAAAACTTCGCGCGTCTGGGCAAAACTTCGCGCGCCTGGAAAGTTTTAATACCCCAAGACCGGTCTAGAGTGTTCCCAACTCATTTTTGGGGTTATGACTTGCTCTCTCAAGGGGGTTTCGTCCCAAACTTCATCCCTATGATCTAAGGTAAGGTTTTTAGAGTACTTTGAGTAATTTCTACCTCTTAAACACTTATACTAACAAGGATTAATCTTCAAAATCCTTAGATTTTCCTTCAAATTCTTGAATTCTTCAAGAACACCTCAAGTGTGGATTCTTAAAATTCTTACTACAAGAGGTATGTCTATCATCTCTAACTACTCTATGGTGATTATTCATGTAAGATACATACATTAGAACTCATGGGAGGGTGATTGGGAGCCATAGGTGCCTAACCTAGGTTATGTTGGTATTGTAGAGGTTGTGAGATGGGTCATTGAGGTATGATTCTTGGTATAGTAGTATTATGTATGCATGCATGTGCAAATAGGGTTGTGGGAAGATTGATGAACATAAATAGGTAAAGATTGGGTTTTGGAATGAAGGAAAATCTTGTAAAAGAGTATTAAAAATCAAGACGCCCAACTAGTGTTTGATAAAATGCTGCAAGGAGCTGAAACCATGAATGCCTTCCTAATTTGTGTTTAATTTTGCTATGTTTCAAGTAGATTGGGATTGCTAGAATTTCCGAAACGTCGTAGTAACTTAAGGAAAGCTTAAACGAGGTATGTATAGCTAACTTTGATCCTTGTGAAATCACCTTGTTTGGTGTACAAATTATTTGGTATGTGACAGCTACGTGAATTGTTGTGAAATTCTTGTGATTGAGTTGTTGGGTGTTTGATTGATTTGATTATGTGTTATGTGGTATGAGTTATGAAATGAATGATAAAAAGGATCGTAAATGATGAAATTGGGAACAATGTTGGTAATGACATATTTGGCTTCTTATGGGAAATTAATGAAATGACTTGAATTGCTTTTGAAATGTTGAACACAATGGGGTTGGTACTGTTGGCTATGAAAACACCTGTAACATTGTTGTGGATGTGAATTGAAAAGTATTGTGGTAACGTAAAACACTTGTGAATTGTGGAATTTAACGGAAATAGTATTGATGGTTATGGGAACACTGGTGAACCATTGTTGTGACTCCTAAGTGAAATGTTGTTGTGACCTTTNTGATGAGGAATTGTGAAAGGAGACGTCAGGAGAGTTTGTAATCTGTGGGGCACTGATTGTCCCTTTGTTTGGCTTGATTGTGTTTTCCGTGTGTGTTTGGTTGTTGCTTCTGTTGTTGTTTTCTACTTGTATATGGTTTGAGATCTAGTTGAAACAAAGTTAGGTGTTGAAAACTTGGTTGGCTTGACTTGTTAATTCTTATGTATTTGTTTGTTGTTTCTATTACCGTGACTTACTTGTCTATGGCTTGAGTTTACTTGGGACAAAGTTTGTTCATACATACCAGTACATTTCCAGTGTACTGACGTCCTTTTTGCTGGGGGGCGCTACATTCGTGTTATGATTGTAGGTGGATCCGTAGCAGGTACTTCAGTTCATTGGCAGTAGCACTCCTTCATCTTCCACTGGCTGCTTTGGTGAGCCCATTTCCTCTCGGGGCCCTGTGTGGCTCATGCCACTTCTATTTCGGAGTCTTATTTTGGTTTTGTGTAAGGTATAGC
>MU740331.1:0-34774 GCA_026770625.1 Nicotiana glauca
ACTCCGAAAGGTCATAACTCCCGTAGCCTCGCTACAATGCGCGATCCTATCCCAACACCGTTACACCTGAAGCACTTCAAGCCACTATGCTCAAAATCAACAACCATGCACATTTGATGTCTGAAACCAACGCAATTCATTACACCCACAGTGAAACATAGAACACATAACACACAACCCGATAGACCATAACCAATGCTCCATACACCGAGCAACACTCATTTACTCTTCCCGCTCGACTTTCTCTATGAATTCTCAATGGAACCACACCACATGCGCCCATAACTAATAAATCACAATGTCTCACAACATCGATAAACAACTCATAGCTTTCCTCAGATCGCTAACAATCTCAATAATGATAGAATCAACCTATTCCTCAACAGTACAACTTTGGGTCAACCAAGCTAACTCAAGCTAAATGCGTAGACATATAGGCCTGCCAATGAACTCGGTACCAACAAGCCTGAAAATGTTTCTTCCACTTCCATAACTCCCGCCGAAGGCACCAAATAAATGCCGAAATCCACAATCTCGCCCGGTTACATGCCTGGCCACACGAAACGCATTCGAAAAGTTCCTCAATAACGGAACGAGATCAATGATAGCAACCTCTGCACTAACATCTATCACAAATGTCCAGTTAAGAAAGTACTCCTTCCCAGCTGTCCGCTGGTTCTTCGAAATATAAATCATTCCACGATAGATAATCAATATTTACATGTGCTACCAAGCAAATCCGAATACCCCTAGTGGACCCAACAAGAACATGCCGCAACACTACTGAAATATAATCGGTTTAATCACATTACCTTTTTCTGAAACACATACTCGCGTCAAATCACTTCCACTTAGCAATACCATCTTCCCTAATCATCTGAAGCTCTCTTATCTAATCGCTTAGAAGGAATCACTACACATCCCATGCTCTATATGACATACACATGCCTTGTTCAAATTCTTACAATACTGACACGACGGATGAGATCTATATACATTCTTAGCCACCGTCGAGACAACAATTCATTAGTTTTATACTCTTTGCAAGAACTATCACCTTATTCTGAACCAAACAATGGTCTTAGCTCTTTACTTTACTCCATATACTCAGATTGCACCGATCTCGAATTCAATGATCTCGTCTCACCCTGTACGAACTGCTCGGGAAATAAGCCACTCCAGACATAATTAAATGTTGCATATGATGCCCCAATGTGCCAATAGGCTACTTATTCGAATGCGGTACTAAAGAAAACAAGCTCTGGAAGGAATTATCAAGTCCTACACACAAATACAGACTTTCCATGGAAAACAGGAAGCAAGGCATACAAGGACAACATATAGAAAACTATATTCGATATCACACTATTGCGGCGTGCAACCCGATCCAGATAACATACCCATGGCGGCGTGCCACCCGATCCACACATACATCTCACATAAGGAGATGCACATCGAGCCAAATTTGCTCATTACAACCTAATACCGAGTATCGGTCGTACACATGCTAAGTGCATAATAATATCTCTGAGGGACATATAGCGATATAAGCTACAAAACTCAAGCACAACTGAGGTGAGATGTACAATCTGAATCTCAAGAGCCAAGATGCTCATATAACGTCATTCCTATGCGGATTCTTAACATATAGCAGTTTTTCCAGCCGTCTCACAACTCACACAGCGCAATGCATCACTATGCGAAATATCTGACAAAGAAACATCAACCTAACTACTCCTCCACGAGGACCACGTTACAAAAATGCACACATCTGGCCTGATATAGAGCCATTATTCACATTAAGTCTATCCATCGACTTCAAGCCGATTCTGATCACACTGAACTAGTATAATAACCTTTCAAGATCCATAATAACTTCCATTTTCTTCATAGAACACAAGAGCAACCATCATAATCGGAGTAATCCTCCCCAGTTCACAACCCAATATGCCAAGTGCCCTCCAGGCATGAATCTTTAATTTAACGACATCATCTCAAACTTCATACTTGGTTTACATCTTTAATCAATCAAGTGATCACATGTCATACTTATAAAGTCTTCCAGTGGAACACACTCCCACAACCTACCACAACAATATCTGGAGCGTACCTCCAAACCATCGATCGTACTAACTCTGTAAAGCTATCAAGAATCACTAACCCGGACGCAACACCGCTCTCAGGTGACGCTAATGACGATAACAATTTATCTTAACGATCAAAACTTCTTTCCTGCCCATCCGATCTCTTGACGTCTTGTCAAAAAATTTCCTTCACTCGTGTCATTCTCGATCCAATTTCCGCAACTAGAACTGATTCACCAACATGCATCAAATCAGAACTAACATAGTACACAATTGTACAATCCGCTAATCAACAGCAACCTCCCCAACTTAGCTCGAAGCCATATATCACAACTCACTATACTCATGACGCGTATGCTCCATTGCTGTCGTAAATACCATAGTGAGATTAACCTCGCTCTTTCATAAGCTTGTGGAAACACAAATCATCTGGAATTTTAACTCTTCTGCATTTTCTTGCATTCACTCACATAACAGTTAAGCCTACTCTCTAGGCGACCAAATTTTTACTAAGTCCCAAATTTTTCAAAAATTTCGGCAGAGTTTCCTTTGTAATTGGGCCTATCCACCTGCCAGAGAATCACCAAAACCATCCTAACAACACGGCTACAACTCGACAAAACATCACAACGTATATCAACAAAATTAATCTCAATACTACCTGTATTATATTATCAAAATTGATACATGGACATGCGTTGCACCTATTCGAATCATACATATAGAAAATACCTTTCAATTACACATGAGATCTTCTAACATACACATAAGGATCATACCACTTAAGTACACCCCACAGGGGATATCCCACCTGCTTCGCCTCAATTCAGTATTTCAGTATGGCTTCCACCATCATATACGTTACACGGTCGTATAATCTTCCTGGGTCTGAACTCAACCCGCAACGTGCTATGTACTTCGCTCCCAACTAGGGGAACTAGAAAGTTTCTCCATGCACCCACAACTCAGGGCAACACATCCCACCACAAGGGAGATCAAACACTTAATGGTTCATCTATCATCTAGCAGTCCTTCTTCGACTATTCCAAGTCATATAGACACACCACACAACCCCAATATACTCATCACATAGCTATCTAGCCGACATTCCCACAATTAGGGGCAATACTGAACATATAAGTTCATAATACTAGCTCGCAAAATCAGCACCTCGGTGATCCAACCATAGGCGAAGATTCGGCCTCAAGTCCTCAAGACTGGAACAACATGAACTCACGGAGATTACATCTAGCCCCTCGATCGGGGAATCACCAGCCATCAAGGCAAATATATTACTAAGCGCTCGCGTGCACATGCAGATGTGTGGAAGGAATTTCAAGAGTTATATCTCAAGCTGAATCAAATACGCACGATAAGAATTCCAAGAAAGTGAAGTGTTTCCTAAAGGTTCTGTAGCCTCCCGAGGATAGATACAGACGTCTACGTACCGATCCACAAGACTCTACTAAACCGGCTTATGACTCGCGAGGCCTAGTAACCTAGGATCTGATACCAACTTGTCACGACCCAAAACCGGTCGTGATGGCGCCCAACCCTAAAGCTAGGCAAGCCTGACCAACAGTCATTCCCAAATTAACCGTAAACCTCAAACCGACTTTTTAAAGAGAATCTAATAGTTTTAGAATAATAACCCAATATTTATAGAAGAATAATACTGAGAAATATGATGTTTGATAAAAACATTCCCAACAGATCTGGGGTCACGAGTCTAGAGCCTCTAAACAAAACTGGATAACAATATCTGAACGAAATACTCAAGTCTGGAAATTTATATATAAATAAAACTGAAATAGAAAGAGTAGTCAGGTCCAGTGAACGTCAAGCAGCTACCTCAACAACTCTGATAAGCTCTGGAAACAAAGACTGCTCAGCTAAGCTTCCGGTGTACCTGAATTTGCACACAAGGTGCAGGGAGTAGGGGTGAGAACTGGGTACTCAGTGAGTAATAAGCATATAAAATGTCTGAAGATAAGAAATCCACGAAATGCCACAAAGTAAAGCTAAAACTAACAGTCCGACACCTTAACTACAAACCAACAGCAAAACAACATCAAGTATATCAGTCAAGTATAATGCAAGGATGCAATGCAATTCACATGAACACGCTGTGGCGTACAACCCGATCTATTTGACGTCGACGACGCTCACTGGGGGTGTGTACAGACTCCGGAAGGGGCTCTTTCAGCCCAAGCGCAATATCATCATAACATTTGCTGTGGCGCGCAGCCCGATCCACACTCAGTCCACAATATGCATATGAGTCACAACATATTCAATTAACTTCCGAGTTTCCAATTTATCAATAAGAATATACTTTAGTTATTTAACATCAGGAAAAGTGACTTAGCATTTCATAGGAGTGGTTAAACACAGGACTGAGATCAATGATTATACAAAACATGCTATCACAATGATATTCATCCTCGGAGGATGCTACAGATCGGCACAAGGCTCCAAACACGGCAATAAGCCCAAATATATTCAATACAGGGTGCGTATCAGTTGCCAATACAGAAACATTCTTGTTCGGGATGGACCAAGTCACAATCCCCAGTCATAATCAATCTCGCACCTGCCATGGGGTGCGAGTCACGCCCTAAATAGAGTCATAGTGTGATAAGCTGGGGTTTCAAACCCTCAGGCCATCATATACACCAACTACTCACATCTAACCGGCCGTAGAATGGTCCGCAATGCCTTTTCCTTTCGTACTGACCTCCTCGCGCGTCGAATCTAGTCAAAATCACAACGAATACATAAATATGGGTTAAAGAAAGATAACCCAATCAAAAATACTCGAAAAGTACTAAAATTCACGAAGATGGTAAAACTCGATCCCTGGGCCCACTTCTCAAAAATTCTGAAAATCATACCAACAGATTCCTCGTCTCACCACGAGTCCGTACATATAAAGTTCATCAAAATCGGAGTCCGTTTGTCCCCTCAAATTCCAACTTTACACCTTCTTAGGTTTCAAGCCCTAACCTCCATTTTTACCCCTTAAATCCTTCGTTTTTTTCAGTATTTAATCTATGTTTTTACATCATATCAACATAATCCGAGTCTAAGAACTCTTACCTGATGAAATCCCACGAATTCTCTTCAACATCGCCCACAAATCACCTTTCCCCGAAGTCTAAAATATTTTCTAACTTCTGAAATTCGATAACACTATTTATTAAAAACCCTCGGTGATTTTCGCATCCGCGAGAACCAGACCGCTTCTGCAGTTGTCGCTTCTGCGGCTAATAAACCGCTTCTGCGGTTTTCCTTTAAGTTAACTGGGGCCGCTTCTACAGTCTTAAACCGCTTTAGCGGTCTCCGCCTCTGCGATCACATTGACCGCTTCTGCGGTCTCCTCAATATTCCATGACCGCTTCTGTGATCTCTTACCGTTTCTGCGGTATCCGCTTTTGCGGATATTTTTTCGCTTTTGGGGAAGATGCCAGCCATCACCAGGACCGCGTTTGCGACCATTTAGCCTCATCTGCAGAACTGCTCCTGCGGTCCTTTTTCCACAGATGCAGAATTACCTGGAGCTTCAAATAACGGACCTGCTGCAACTTTAAAATTTTCTGTTTTAATCATCCGACATCACCCCAAGGCCCTCGGAACCTCATCCAAATGCACATATACGTTCTATTACTTCATTCAAACTTGCTCGTAACATAAAAACACTATCATAACATCAAAAATCATCGAATTACCACGGATTCAAGCCTAAGCTAAACTAAAACCTCCGAAACTTGCATTTGATCTAAAACCCAACATAAACACCTCCGAATGATCTGAAACTTTGCACTGCATATCCAAAATCACCTAACGGAGCTACTGCAACTCTCGGAATTCCATTCCGACCCTCGAATCAAAATATCAACTACCATCCGAAATTCTCCAAAATCCAACCTTAGCCAATTCAAGCCTAATTCTACACCGGACCTCCAAATTCAATTCCGATTGTGCTTCTAAGTCACAATTCAGCCCCGAAAACTAGTCGAATCATCGAAAATCCATTCCGAGCCTTCTAACTCATAAGTCAACATTCGGTTGACTTTTCCAAACTAACCTTCTCATAAAGAGACTTATTGTCTCATTTCTAACCGAGCTCTATCTGAATTACTTCAAATTCTTCAAACACATATAATGAAACATATCGAAGCATAAAACGGGGAAATCGGGGTGGTAACTCCCGTAACGACGGGTCGGGTTGTTACATCCTCCCCAACTTAAAGAAACGCTCGTCCTCGAGCGTATCGAGAGTTGTTCTAGAAGCCAACCAGTAGCTGAATGATCTTACCAACCATATGTCCGGGGTGATCCCTCGTCACCCTATCTCGCATAGACCCGATAACACAATACAACCGAATTTTCACAGTCCATTTAATCCGTAAACCAACCCATAGAACCACGTCGCACTTTCCAAAAATCATATACAAGATCAGAAATTCACATCTGTACTTAGAGTAAGCCGTACCAGCTGTAATAACCCATACTTGCACCCTCAGGTGAAAACATATGATATACCGCCTAAACCAAACACTTAGGATCATAACTTCTATTCACAGCAGTTGTCCCCAGCAACCAATTACCGGCAAAAAACCTCTTATTAGCTAAAGCCTTATTCCCACACTTTCCTATACTGCCAACGATGAATGAAACACGCTATAAACCGTAATCATCTCTCGGATCAACCATTCATGAAACCACTCCCTTGACTGATATCACAACAGATTTCCAAGTCAAACCTCGATATTATCTTCCTAACAAGCTGAAATCAAATCTGTCCGTATTCGTTAATTAACCCATCGATCACCTCGAATCCAACACCACTCTGATGATATGATACCTCAATACAATTCTAACCCACATCTTGCATAATACACGCACCAGTAAGAAATGATCTGAACACACTCAAATCATAACAAAAGACTCAAACGAAAGAGCTGTACCTCAAGCTCATCAATGCCATTACAATACAAGGCTGAGACCCCGTCTCACATCATAGAAATAGAATGCCTGAATCTACTCCGAAAGGTCATAACTCCCGTAGCCTCGCTACAATGCGCGATCCTATCCCAACATCGTTACACCTGAAGCACCTCAAGCCACTATGCTCTAAATCAACAACCACACACATTTGATGTCTGAAACCAACACAATTCATTACACCCACGGTGAAACAGAGAACACACAACACAAAACCCGATAGTCCATAACCAATGCTCCATACACCGGGCAACACTCATTTACTCTTCCCGCTCGACTTTCTCTATGAATTCTCAATGGAACCGCACCACATGTGACCATAACTAATAAATCACAATGTCTCATAACATCGATAAACAACTCATAGCTTTCCTCAGATCGCTAACAATCTCAATAATGATAGAATCAACGTATTCCTCAACAGTACAACTTAGGGTCAACCAAGCTAACTCAAGCTAAATGCGTAGCCATATAGGCCTGCCAACGAACTCGGTACCAAGAATCCTGAAAATGTTTCTTCCACTTCCATAACTCCCACCGAAGGCACCAAATAAATGCCGAAATCCACAATCTTGCATGGTTACATGCCTGGCCACACGAAACGCATACGAAAAGTTCCTCAATAACGGAACGGGATCAATGATAGCAACCTTTGCACTAACATCTATCACAAATGCCTAGTTAAGAAAGTACTCCTTCCCAGCTGTCCGCTGGTTCTTCGAAATATAAATCATTCCACGATAGATAATAAATATTTACCTGTGCTACCAAGCAAACCCGAATAACCCTAGTGGATCCAACAAGAACATGCCGCAACACTACTGAAATATAATCGGTTTAATCACATTACCTTTTTCTGAAACACATACGCGCGTTAAATCACTTCCACTTAGCAATACCATCTTCCCTAATCATCTGAAGCTCTCTTATCTAATTGCTTAGAAGGAATCACTACACATCCCATGCTCTGTATGACATACACATGCCTTGTGCAAATTCTTACAATACTGACACGACGGATGAGATCTATATACATTCTTAGCCACCATCGAGACAACAATTCATTGGTTTTATACTCTTGGCAAGAACTATCACCTTATTCTGAACCAAACAATGGTCTTAGCTCTTTACTTTACTCCATATACTCAGATTGCACCGATCTCGAATTCAATGATCTCGTCTCACCCAGTACGAACTTCTCGGGCAATAAGCCACTCCAGACATAATTAAATGTTGCATATGATGCCCCAATGTGCCAATAGGCTACCCATTCGAATGCGGTACTAAAGAAAACAAGCTCTGGAAGGAATTATCAAGTCCTACACACAAATACAGACTTTCCATGGAAAACGGGAAGCAAGGCATACAAGGACAACATATAGAAAACTATACTCGATATCACACTGTTGCGGCATGCAACCCGATCCAAAGAACATACCCATGGCGGCGTTCCACCCAATCCACACATAGATCTCACATAAGGAGATGCACATCGAGCCAAATTTGCTCATTACAACATAATAGTGAGTATCGGTCGTACGCATGCTAAGTGCATAACAATATCTCTGAGGGACATATAGCGATATAAGCTACAAAACTCAAGCACAACTGAGGTGCGATGTACAATCTGAATCTCAAGAGCCAAGATGCTCATATAACGTCATTCCTACGCGGATTCTTAACATATAGCAGTTTCTCCAGCCGTCTCATAACTCACACAGCGCAATGCATCACTACACGAAATATCTGACAAAGAAACATCAACCTAACTACTCCTCCACGAGGACCGCGTTACAAAAATGCACACATCTGGCCTGATATAGAGCCATTATTCACATTAAGTCTATCCATCGACTTCAAGCCGATTCCGATCACACTGAACTAGTCTAATAACCTTTCAAGGTCCATAATAACTTCCATTTTCTTCATAGAACACAAGAGCAACCATCATAATCGGAGTAATCCTCCCCAGTTCACAACCCAATATGCCAAGTGCCCTCCAGGCATGAATCTTTAATTTAACGACATTATCTCAAACTTCATACTTGGTTTACATCTTTAATCAATCAAGTGATCACATGTCACGCTTATAAAATCTTCCAGTGGAACACACTCCCACAACCTACCACAACTATATCTGGAGCGTACCTCCAAACCATCGGTCGTACTAACTCTGTAAAGCGATCAAGAATCACTAACCCGAACGCAACACCGCTCGCAGGTGACGCTAATGACGATACCAATTTATCTTAATGATCGAAACTTCTTTCCTGCCCATCCGATCTCTTGACGTCTTGTCAAAAAATTTCCTTCACTCGTGTCATTATCGATCAAATTTCCGCAGCTAGAACTGATTCACCAACATGCATCAAATCAGAACTAACATAGTACATAACTCTACAATCCGCTAATCAACAGCAACCTCCCCAACTTAGCTCAAAGCCATATATCACAACTCACTATACTCATGACGCGTATGCTCCATTGCTGTCGTAAATACCATAGTGAGATTAACCTCGCTCTTTCATAAGCTTGTGGAAACACAAATCATCTGGAATTTTAACTCTTTTGCATTTTCTTGCATTCACTCACATAACAGTTAAGCCTACTCTCTAGGCGACCAAATTTTTACTAAGTCCCAAATTTTTCAAAAATTTCGGCAGAGTTTCCTTTGTAATTGGGCCTATCCACCTGCCAGAGAATCACCAAAACCATCCTAACAACACGGCTACAACTTGACAAAACATCACAACGTATATCAACAACATTAATCTCAATACTACCTGTATTATATTATCAAAATTGATACATGGACATGCTTTGCACCTATTCGAATCATACACATAGAAAATACCTTTCAGTTACACATGAGATCTTCTAACATACACATAAGGATCATACCACTTAAGGACACCCCGCAGGAGATATCCCACCTGCTTCGCCTCAATTCAGTATTTCAGTATGCCTTCCACCATCATATACGTTACACGGTCGTATAATCTTCCTGGGTCTGAACTCAACCCGCAACGTGCTATGTACTTTGCTCCCAACTAGGGGAACTAGAAAGATTCTCCACACACCCACAACTCAGGGCAACACATCCAACCACAAGGGAGATCAAACACTTAATGGTTCATCTATCATCTAGTAGTCCTTCTTCGACTCTTCCAAGTCATATAGACACTCCACACAACCCCAATATACTCATCACATAGCTATCTAGCCGACATTCCCACAATTAGGGACAATACTGAACATATAAGTTCATAATACTAGCTCGCAAAATCAGCACCTCGGTGCTCCAACCATAGGCGAAGATTCGGCCTCAAGTCCTCCAGACTGGCACAACATGAACTCACGGAGATTACATCTCGCCCCTCGATCGGGGAATCACCAGCCATCAAGGCAAATATATTACTAAGCGCTCGCGTGCACATGCAGACGTGTGGAAGGAATTTCAAGAGTTATATCTCAAGCTGATTCAAATACGCACGATAAAAATTCCAAGAAAGTGAAGTGTTTACTAAAGGTTCTGTAGCCTACCGAGGATAGATACGGACGTCTACGTACCGATCCGCAAGACTCTACTAAACCGGCTTATGACTCGCGAGGCCTAGTAACCTAGGCTCTGATACCAACTTGTCACGACCCAAACCCGGTCGTGATGGGCGCCCAACCCTAAATCTAGGCAAGCCTGACCAACAATCGTTCCCAAATTAACCGTAAACCTCAAACCGACATTTTAAAGGGAATCTAATAGTTTTAGAATAATAACCCAATATTTATGGAAGAATAATACTGAGAAATACGATGTCTGATAAAAACATTCCCAACAGAACAGGGGTCACGAGTCTAGAGCCTCTAAACAAAACTGGATAACAATATTTGAACGAAATACTCAAGTCTGGAACTTTATATATAAATAAAACTGAAATAGAAAGAGTAGTCAGGTCCTGTGAATGTCAAGCAGCTACCTCAACAACTCTGATAAGCTCTGGAAACAAAGACTACTCAGCTAAGCCTCCAGTGTACCTGAATCTGCACACAAGGTGCAAGGAGTAGGGGTGAGTACTGGGTACTCAGTGAGTAATAAGCATATAAAATGTCTGAAGATAAGAAATCCACGAAATTCCACAAAGTAAAGCTAAAACTAACACTCCGACACCTTAAATATAAACCAACAACAAAACAACATCAAGTATATCAGTAAAGTATAATGCAAGGATGCAATGCAATTCACATGAACACACTGTGGCGTACAACCCGGTCCGTTTAATGTCGACGATGCTCACTGGGGGTGTGTACAGACTCCGGAGGGGCTCCTTCAGCCCAAGCGCAATATAATCATAACATTCGCTGCGGCGCACAGCCCGATCCATACTCAGTCCACAATATGCATATGAGTCACAGCAGATTCAATTAACTTCCCAGTTTCCAATTTATCAATAAGAATATACTTTAGACATTTAACTTCAGGAAAAGTGACTTAGCATTTCATAAGAGTGATTAAACACAGGACTGAGATCAATGATTATACAAAACATGCTATCACAATGATATTCATCCTCGGAGGATGCTACAGATCGGCACAAGGCTCCAAACAAGGCAATAAGCCCAGATATATTCAATACAGGGTGCGTATCAGTCGCCAATATAGAAACATTCTTGTTCGGGATGGACCAAGTCACAATCCCCAGTCATAATCAATCCTGCACCTGCCATAGGGTGCGAGTCACGCCCTAAATAGCGTCACAGTGTGATAAGCTGGGGTTTCAAACCCTCAGGCCATCATATACACCAACTACTCACCTCTAACCGGCCGTAGAATGGTCCGCAATGCCTTTTCCTTTTGTACCGACCTCCTCGCGCGTCGAATCTAGTCAAAATCACAACGAATACATAAATTTGGGTTAAAGAAACATAACCCAATCAAAAATACTCGAAAAGTACTAAAATTCACGAAGTTGGTAAAACCCGAGCCCCGGGCCCACTTCTCAAAAATTCTAAAAATCATACCAACGGATTCCTCGTCTCGCCACGAGTCCATATATATAAGGTTCATCAAAATCGGAGTCCGTTTGACCCCTCAAATTCCAACTTTACACCTTCTTAGGTTTCAAGCCCTAACCTCCATTTTTACCCCTTAAATCCTTGGTTTCTTTCAGTGTTTAATCTATGTTTTTACATCATATCAACATAATCCGAGTCTAAGAACTCTTACCTGATGAAATCCCACGAATTTTCTTCAAAATCGCCCACAAATCACCTTTTCCCGAAGTCTAAAATATTTTTCTAACTTCTGAAATTTGATAACACTGTTTATTAAAAACCCTCTGTGATTTTCGCTTCCGCGAGAACCAGACCGCTTCTGCAGTTGTTGCTTCTGCGGCCAATAAACTGCTTCTGCGATTTTCCTTTAAGTCAACTGGGGCCGCTTCTACGGTCTTAAACCGCTTTAGCGGTCTCCGCCTCTGCGATTACATTGACCGCTTCTGCGGTCTCCTCTATATTCCATGATCGCTTCTACGGTCTCTTACCATTTCTGCGGTATCCGCTTTTGCGGAACTTCTTCCACTTTTGCGGAAGATGCCAGCCCTCACTAGGACCGCTTTTGCGACCATTTAGCCGCATCTGCAGAACCGCTCCTGCGGTCCTTTTTCCGCAGATGCAGAATTACCAGGAGCTTCAAATAACAAACCTGCTGCAACTTCAAAAATTTCCATTTTAATCATCCGACATCACCCTGAGGCCCTCGGAACTTCAACCAAATGTACAGATACGTTCTATTACTTCATTCAAACTTACTCGTAAAATAAAAACACTATCATAACATCAAAAATCATCGAATTACCACGGATTCAAGCCTAAGTTAAACTAAAACTTCTGAAACTTGCATTTGATCTAAAACTAGACCTAAACACCTCCGAATGATCTGAAACTTTGCACCTATATCCAAAATCACCTAACGGAGCTACTGCAACTCTCGGAATTCCATTCCGACCCTTGGATCAAAATCTCAACTACCATCTGGAATTCGCCAAAATCTAACCTTAGCCAATTCAAGCATAATTCTACACCGGACCTCCAAATTCAATTCCGATTGTGCTCTTAAGTCACAATTTATCCCCCGAAACTAGTCGAATCATCGAAAATCCATTCCGAGCCTTCTAACTCATAAGTCAACATTCGGTTGACTTTTCCAAACTAACCTTCTCATAAAGAGACTTATTGTCTCATTTCTAACCGAACTCTATCCGAATTACTTTAAATTCTTCAAACACATATAATTAAACATATAGAAGCATAAAACGGGGAAATTGGGGCAGTAACTCTCGTAACGACGGGTCGGGTCGTTACAATGTGTTTATACCCGAACCTTGGATTGATATGATTAATAATAAAGGGGTCATGTGCGCATTCCCGCGTCTCGATACCTTTAAATTAAAAATAATTATGTTTTGATCATGTGTACATTTCGTACCTTGGTTTGATATTTAACTTCAAAAAAAAATACCTTGTGTGCATTCCGCATCTTGGTGAATACAATTAATTAAAATGTTATAATTAATTAAGCGGTAATAAATAAGCCATAAAATACAAGAATAGTCAAGAATTGATTTAAGCCGAATATTAGTCAATAAAAGTGACCATGCTAGAATCACGGGACTCGAGGGGTGCCTTACACCTTCCCCTCGGTCAACAGAATTCCTTACTCAGTCTTCCGTTTCGTAGACCATAAATAAGAGTCAAACCTTCCTTTTGAAAGGGGATTCAAATAAAAGGTGACTTGGAACACCAAAACTCAATTCCAAGTGGCGAGTCTAAAAAATAAATAATCTCTTTTCAAAACGTCACTTCAATTGGAAAAACTCTTCCAACTCAACCTCGCTATAGGGTTGTGTGAGAAAAAAGAGGTGTGACAGCCAAGTGGCTGTCACACCTCTTTTTCTCCAACCCAACCCTATTTACGAGGTTGAGTTAGAAGAGTTTTTTCCAATTGAAGTGATATTTTGAAAAGGGATTATTTATTATTTAGAGTCGCCACTTGGAATTGAGTTTTGGTGTTCTAAGTCACCTTTTATTTGAATCCCCTTTCAAAAGAAAGGTTTGACTCTTATTTATGGTCTGCGAAAACAGAAGATTGAGTAAGGAATTCTGTTGACCGAGGAGAAGGTGTAAGGCACCCCTCGAGTACCATGGTTCTAGCACGGTCGCTTTATTGACTAATGTTTGGCTTAAATCAATTCTTGACTATTATTGTATTTTTGTTGATTATGGATTATTTATTACCGCTTAATTAAGTTTTATATTTTTTATTAATACGTTCACCTAGGTGCGATACGCACACAAGGTATTCTTCTTTGAAGTTGGACGTTAAACCAAGATACGGGAATATAACCATGGTTAAAACATAATTATTTTTAATTTAAAGTTATCGAGACGCAAAATACGCACATGATCCTTTTATTATTTAAGCATATCAATCCAAGGTTCGGATATGAACACATGGGATAATAGCGTATTTAAAATATTTAATTATTTTGTCTATTAACACTTACTAATTTATTATAATAGCCACAAAAGAATTACTAATTAGTCATGTTCACCAGAAAGAAACGAAAAACAAGGCTACCTACACAAACAAAACAAAAAAAATAAGCTTCCATATTTTATTAAATTGGTTCCCATTTTTATTTATTTTCTTGTAGCTATTTGATTAGGTCAATCAGAATTAGTGAAATCCAAATTAGAACAATGAATTGACTTGCGGTGTATTACATGAAACTGAAAACTGATTGTTTTTAGCCTTATGTAAATTTCTCACACATTATTCATAGTTTATCTAAAAAAAAACAAATATAGAAAAGGTGAGTTAGGATCATTAGATAATAATAAAGCATATTATGGCTCTAAATTTGTTGTCACTCACCAAAATACTTGAAAAAAGGCTACTATTTTCCAAAGTACATTCGGATATACGTGCAATTGATACATGATATGTGTGTGAATATATATATATATATATATATATATATATATATATATATATATATATATATATATATATATATATATATGTTTTAAAGACTTATTAGATAAAACCAATACCTTATTAACCATTCAATATCAGGCTTTGACATCAAGGAGTAAATACAAATGTAAAGTCTCTGATTTATTAATTATTCAAAGGATCCGTTAGCTTACCACAAAACAAATCAATTTTTTTTTAATAATTATCAATGAATTAACTACATTGTAAGCGTTAAGTTTCTTAATAAAAAATGGATGTAGGAAACGGTACAGTGAAGCAAAACCATTAAAGTCACAACACAAATTAGTATATGAAAGAAATGAATTTAATTATTAAAAAAAAGAAAATCATAGTAGTACATATGAGTTATTAAATAATTCAACAGAAAAAGAAAGTAAGAGAGAGAAATCACCATCTACTAACTATTTTAGAACCACGAACTCGGAACCGCGAATAAAATCTCAAACTCCGGCTTCGAACTCAATAACGTAACTCAACAATTTTTCGAAGTGAATTTTCTTTACTCCCAAACAACAAGCCTCATTTTTCTTAGTTGCTAAAATTTCTTATAATATAAAAAAAATAGATCCTGTTCTTTCCTTCCCTCTCTTTCTTTTTGCTTTCTTTTTTCTCTATGTTTTTTCCTCCTTTTGTTTTTTTACGTTTTCTTCCCCTTTCCTCTTAAGAGTGTCCTCATATATATAGATGTGTGGAGGGAGTTAGAGTTGGAATTGCAGTGGGAGAATAGATTTGAGACGATCATGGTGAGTAGTTAGGATAATTTTTTTTTGAATCTTTCAAGATTTATTCCTTTTTTTATATTATTTATTTTTCGTTTTATTTATTCATCTTTTATTTATTATTATTTTTTTTGCTTTTCATTAATTTACTGAGTTAGTTTTGTTATTTATTTTATTTTTTTAATAACTTATTCTTTATTAATGAAGAAATTAGAAAGTAAAATGCATAATTAAAAATATTTGTTCGCTATCTTATACTTAAATATTACATATATAAGAAAATTAAATATTTATATTGTATTTTAAATTATAATAAAAAAAATAATACTAAAGCTAACTTATTTATTATAATTCTAATTAAAAAAAATTATATACATATATATAAGAAAATTTATTCCCTAAGAATGTTATTATTTTTTGTAGTTTTCTTTTATTAAGATTAGACCTTAAAGAAATATTTATACTAAAAGAGTATAGGATTTGGGTGTGTTCAAAATTAGTTGTTCACAAGCAACAGTGCAAACATGTAACATATCTAAAATAATCGGAGAGAACCTCGATATTTAGGGTTCCAGATGAACCCTAGAAATTAGAAAGGCTCCAAAATACTCGATCTAAGCCGGATAATGTCATAAACAGGCTCAATAGCACAAGAGCCACCAGAGCAAGGCTGGAGATAGCCGGAATCTTCGAATCAGTGAAGGCTTGAGTGAAGACCCTCAAGGTCTAGCCTTGATCCTTCGAACAATAGGCATGCAGGAGCTATAGGAGGTGGGTATAGGCTGTCCATGGCCTGAGAAGCCATGGACGCTGGTGAAATCATGGTGGAACAAGGTAGGGGGAGGCTAGGGTTCTGGGGAGGACTAGAAAGAGTTTGAGGGATGAGAGTTCAAAGGCGGTGTATCTGATAGAATAGATTAGGGTTGGGGGGTATAGAAATTAAAAAAGAAAGAAAAGATTAAAAGAGGAACCGGGCGGGTCTGAAAATGGTTGTGGGTTTGGGTTGCAATTTGAAATTGGGTCTTTTGATTAGGGGTGGAATTGGGGGGTTAAATTGAGGCTACAATTGCAATTGGAAATGGCTATGTATCAAATAAGCAATTTCTCCCCTTTAATTTATGTAAAAATAGTTAAAAATATTTTAAAAATAAATTAAAAGTACTGAACTAATTAATAATATATAAATATTAATCTAAAAATACTTGAAATAATTTTATAATTGTAAAATGCCATTAATCATAATATAGGCTATGATTGTAATTTTATGCACTTTTAGTTTTAAAATATCAAATAAATTTGTAAAAATATGAAAAAATTACCTTTATTATATTTTGGTGTAAATATGAGGATGGAAATAAATTATTCACAAAAATGATAATTTTAAGAATAATTATGGGATTTTGTACTGCTAAAATAGACAATAAATCGATTTTACGAATCTTAGAAAATTAGGAAAAAATACCAAAACTCTTGGGCATACTTATGTATTCATACACATACTATTTTGAGAATATTTTGAGTATATAAAATATATAAGGAAAAATTAGGTATCAACAACTATACATATAACATATTTTATGATTTCTTTCTTTCTTTTTTATCTTTGGTATGTATATAATTTCAATATTTTATTATATTTTTCGTATTTTTTACCTTGGGTCTGTATATAAAAGTTACTTTCCATTGTATATATTCATCTCCCCTATTGTATATTTGATTAAATCCCCTCTTGTACATATTCATTTTACTTTCCATATTTATCCCTTTCTTACCTTCTTATTTTATGTTTGTAGATTCTTGTTTTGAGTTTTTTCAATAAGCCTTTGGTTTTCTTAATTCCACCATTTTTTGCAAAGGTGGAATTTGTGTGAACTGGGTGGTTCATCCTGATGATGAATGGAATGAAAACCTTCTTAAGGGTTTGAGTCTATTTTTTTTCTTTTTGCTTTTTAGTAGTTAGTTGGTAAGGATGCCTCAAGCAAAGCTTCAATTGGGCCTAACAAATTTGACTTTGATCTTATGGTCAAAAACAAATCGTTATGTATAGGATGGTGTAAGTTGTGACCTTGAGACTCTTATGTTGGCTGATAATCATTAAGTGATTTTTCGGGACCATTGTGTGCTTAAATTTTTTCTATGGTTGTTGTGGGCCCCCGACTCTATGTGTTTAGAAATCCCATAGCTTGTGTGGTGATAATTTGAATTGCAAGTCCAAGTCCCGAGCTATTGGTCTAGAACTTGCCCTGAATGTTTGTCTAGGCGAAATCCTAAGTGTAATTTGACTTGAGACATGAGTATGGGCTCTCCTTGATCCAAATGTTACCTTGAACACTTCCATAACCAACCAATGATAAATTCCTAGTCAACCCTTTTGAGCCTTAGACCTTTTTCCTTCAAGAACCATGATACAAGCCTTTATCCATTCTAAAGATACCCTTTCTTGGCACCCGATCTTTCCTTAGCACATAGCAAAAGTGTAAGTTTGGGGGGAGAGACGAAGATTGCCAAAAATTGTAAGAAGGAACAAAATGAAGAAAAGGAAAAGTAATGAAAAAGAAAGAAAAGCAAAAAGACAAAAAGAATGATCAATATAGAAATGATTAAAGGGATTCAATAAAGGCAAAGAATAAAGGTATGGAAAGTTGAGAAAGGAGAAAAGATTTGAACTAAACAAGAAAGAGTGACAGTGTGTCTCTCTAACCTCTTAAAAAGAAGTGAAATGACTTAAAAAGTCAAGTGAATCCATGCCAAAATGAAGCAAAAGAAGTGCTAAAGGGAAGATGGAACCTACTTAGACCAAACATTTCCTACCCTGAACCAAAAGCATTCAATATGTATATACAAAAGCCCTATAATATCTCGAGTTGAATGAAGCTTACATTAGTGGTGGCTCACATAAGGGGAAAGCATATGGTACTTAGAGCTAGACTTGTGACTTTTCCTTGAGAGAGATGAGTGTATTTCCATTAACCTCGTTCTGAGTGCTACTATCTTGAAAATGAGGTTTGCTTAGGGAGAGTCGAGGATGTGTGAGTTTGGGGTTCCATAATGACCAAAGTAATAGAAAGAGTTTCTTTGACGTGTTGAGTCAACTCTTGATGCTCTTGTATTGCACTAAATCCATGGCGTTTAAAAGAGCGAATGTTGTTAATGATTCATTTTAATTGAGGAAAATTGCGAGTCCCAATTGATGCTAGATGAGGTCACTTTAGGTCGGCTAAATTTTCTTGGATTAACTCTTAAAGGGTGGGTCTTATTTTGTTTTCCTGAAGAAAAGCAAATCCTTAAGTTTGGGGGAGTTGATAACTAGGGATTATGATGCATTCTACACTCCTTCTTGCTTAAGTTTTGATTAGAAATGTGCACAAAATAGTCCCAAAGGCTCACATGTTGTACTTGATTGCAGGGTTTGATCAACAAGGTGACAATTTATCAACAACCAGCTAAAAAAGGAGTGAAACATGCACAAATACCAAGAACAAAGCCGGGCTCAGTCAAACAGGGTCAGTGCGGCCGTACACCATTTTGTGTGGTCTACAAAGATGAAGTTCGTAGAGTAATTTTCAGGCAACTAGGCAATGCGGCCTCAAAGGACTTTGTGCAGTCCGCATTGATTTTATTGCGGCCGCACTTGACTTTATGTGGTTTGCATTGCCCAAGATCAGAGAGTTGCTAAGTTGGAGGATGATGCCCAATGCGGTCCGGTGTTCATTTTGTGCGGACCGCAATAGAAGACACTATGGCCGCAGTGAATTTTTTGCGGTCCGCGGTGGACAACTTCAGAGAGCAGATTAGTCAAGCCAAGAGGCTTAGTGCAGCTGCAATCGATTTTGTGTGGTCCGCAGTAGCCCCGTAGGGATTTTTTTATCCAGAATTTTCAGCCTAGTATAAATAGTTTCTTTTCCCATTTTTAGGTCATCGGATCGATTTTGGGACAGAGTTGCGCTCGTGAAGACTTCTGTTTTACCATTTTGAGTGATTTTAGCTTAGTTTCATCATTGAATCTTCAACTTTTATCTAGTAATTAATTATTATGGGCTTTTCTTCATTTATTTGTTTGTTTTCTTCTATAATTATGATAAGCTAGACCCATTAGCTAGGGTTGTAGCTCAACCCTACTATGGATAATTGATGAGTCTTGTGTTTTGATGCTTGATTTTCTATGGTGTTTGATATTTGGGCTAATTTAGGGTTTTAAAGTTGAATTAGTGGTTGCAAACACTAGTTTATACATAGTAGATTTTGGCTCTTCTTGAGAAAGAGATCCTAAGTCCATGAAATTGGTCCAACAAGGAATTGGGGTGTATTCAAGAGATTGATAGCCCCAATTAAAGGGTTAAACCTAGAGATAGTAATATCCGACTTGAACCTCAATTGCTTGCACAAATTATCATACCCAATTGGTCTTGATAAATTCAATTTGGGAAAAATCACTCGAACTACCGAGAGGTATAGAATGAGTAGAATCGTGCAATGGTTATATCATACTCCCCAATTGTGACAATCTAGACTTAGACTCAAGAATTCGTTAATTAGCCACCTAGGAAAAAGTCACTATCCTAGTGCCTTTTATGTATTTGAACAACTTGTAATTGTTTAATCTTAGGTTTACTTTGTCTAATTTAGCATCCTAGTAGTGTCAAATTAGAAGTAAAAATCAAAGCCAACAATATTTACAAGTTCAATTAGGAACAATTACACAACTCCAATTTAGATAGAAACTCAACTCCAATATTAGCTCCCTGTGGAAATTGATCCCGACCATCTCGGGTAAAAGCTGCTTCGACCTCTCTTGCTACTTCATAGTAGTACAGGGTTGGCCTCGATCAATATGCTTTGCTTCAGTTAAAGATTCTTGAGATGAATTAACCAGTTCATGATTAGGAGCTAGCAGCCGTTGTTCATGCACTGAAGATTTGGAGGAATTATTTATATGGCGTGTCATGTGACGTGTTCACAGATCACAAGAGTTTGCAGTATTTTTTCAAGCAGAAGGAGCTAAATTTGAGGCAGAGGAGGTGGTTGGAGCTATTGAAAGACTATGATATCACCATCTTGTATCATTCGGCGAAGGCCAATGTAGTGGCTGATGCTTTCCTTAGGAATTCAGCCAGTATGGGTAGCCTTGCATCTATTCCAGTCGGTGAGAGACCGCTTGCTTTAGATGTTTAGGATTTGGCCAATAAGTTTGTGAGGTTGGATATTTTTGAGCCCAGCCATGTTTTAGCTTGCACAGTCACTCGTTCTTCATTATTTAAACGTATCTGAGATCGGCAGTATGATGATCCTCATTTACTTGTCCTTAGGGATATAATGCTGCACGATGGTGCCAAGTAGGTTACGGTTGGAGATGATGGAGTTTTGAGGATGCAAGTTCAAGTTTGTGTACCTAATGTGGATGGACTTCGTGAGTTGATTCTAGAGGAGGCCCATAGTTCCTGGTATTTTATTCATCCGGGCATCGCTAAGATGTATCAGGACTTGCAGTAGCATTATTGGTAGAGGAGGATGAAGAAGGATATTATTGCGTATGTAGCTAGATGTTTGAATTGTCAGCAGGTTAAGTACGAACATAAGAGACATGGTGGTTTGCTTCATAAGATTGAGATTCCTGAGTGGACGTGGGGGTGTATCACTATGGATTTCGTTGTTGGACTCCCACGGAATCTGAGGAAGTTTGATGCAGTATGGATTATTGTGGATAGGCTGACCAAGTCAGTGTATTTCATTCCTATGGTAGTCTCCTATTCTTCAGAGAATTTAGTTGAGATCTATATCCAGGAGAGTGTTCGACTTCATGGTATGCCCGTGTCAAATATTTCTGACCGAGGTACGCAGTTTACCTTGCATTTATGGAGGGCATTTCAGCATGAGTTGGGTATACGGGTCGAGTTGAGCACAACATTTCATCCTCAGACGGATGGACAGTCGGAGAGCACTATTCAGATTTTGGAGGATATGCTCTGAGCATGTGTTATTGACTTTGGAGGTTTATGGGATCAATTCTTGCCATTAGTAGGGTTTCCTACAATAATAGTTATCAGTCGAGCATTCAGATGTCTCCTCTATGAGGCATTATATGGTAGACGGTGTCGGTCGCCAGTTAGATGGTTTGAGCCATGAGAGGCTCGGTTGTTGGGTACAGACTTAGTACAGGATGCCTTGGATAAGGCTAAGATCATTCAGGATAGACTTCGTACAGCTCAGTCCAAGCAAAAGAGTTATGCCGATCATAAGGTTTGTGATGTGGCATTCATGGTCGGAGAGCGAGTGTTGCTTCAGGTATCGCCCATGAAGGGCGTCATGAGATTTGGGACGAAGGGCAAGTTAAGCCCTATGTTCATAGGGCCTTTTGAGATTCTTTATCGAGTGGGAGAGGTGGCTTACAGACTTGTGTTGCCGCTGAGTTTATCAACTCTGCATCCAGTATTTCATATATCCATGCTTTGGAAGTACCATGGTGATCCGTACCACATATTAGACTTCAACAATGTCCAGTTGGACAAAGACTTGACCTATGAGGAGGAGCCCGTAGCTATTCTAGACCGGCTGGTTCGTCAGTTGAGATCGAAGAAATTCCCTTCTTGTGCTGAGGAGAGGTCAGCCTATTGAGGTAGCAACCTGGTAGTCCAGGTCCGATATGCGGAGCCTATATCCCCATCTTTCCACCGACTCAGGTACTGTTCTATGTCTGTTCAAGGAAGAACGATTGTTTTAAAGGTGGCGAATGTGATGACCCAAAAGGTTATCACTTGTTTTAAAAGTCAAATCTATTTTTTGAGGCCTTAAAAACCTTCTTTTGTCTCACGTCAATTTTCGTGCGCAGTCCGGGTGCGGTTCCGGAAAGCTTTTATGTAAAATTTAATTGAAATATTGAATTTGGCCTTTAAAATTGATTAAAGTTGACTTTGATCAACATTTTTGATAAACGGATTCGGACATGTGATTTGACGGTCCCGTAGGGTCCGTAGTAAAATATAGGACTTGGGTGTATGCTCGGAATCGAATTTCGAGGTCCCTAGCCCGAGAAAATAATTTTTAACAAAAATTGTTTGCTAGAACATATAAGGAATTATGGAAATGAAATGGTGTGTGTTCTTTATTGTATTGGGACGTATTTTGGTTCCAGTGCGCGGTACAAGTTTAAAATAATAATTAAGTGGATTCTGTGAGATATGGTAAGAATCGGAGTTGATTTGATATAAATTGGACCTTAGGTTGAGAAAATGGAAAATTTGAACTATGTTATGAATTTCATGAATTTGAGGTTAAATTCATAGTTGTTGATGTTATTTTGATGATTTGATTGCACGAGCAAGTCCGTATGATGTTTTTAGACTTGCATGCATGTTTAGTTTAGAGCCCTGAGGGCTCGAATGAGTTTTGGATAGGCCATAGAATGAGTTTGGACTTAGAAAATTTCTGATTTGCATATGGCATTTGTTGCAGGCTCTGATCTCGCAATTGCGAGTTTTGGCTTCGTAATTTCGAACCTATCAGGTTTGGTAATGAGAGGGGCCTAATCGCAGTTGCGATGAATGGCCTGGCCAGCTTTGTTTGCATTTGCGAGCTTTTCTTCGCAATTGCAAAGGAAACAGGACAAGGAGGGACTTCACATTTGCGACCAAAAAGTTGCATTTGCGATTGCAACAGAGATGTGAGGAGTTTGCAATTGTGATACATTCCTCACATTTGCGAGCTTTGCAAATGTGAAGCTCTGGTCGCAAATGCGGCCTCTACAGTAGTTAAGTTGTGTCACGACCTTAAATCCGAACCCGGTCGTGATAGCGCCTCTCGTGAAGACAAGTCTAGCCGACACATTACAATTTCAATTTTAAGCAATTAAGATAATAAGTGTTAAGTCTTAAACATGATAGAATCTCAAAATAAGCAGTGCACAGTACAATTTACGGAAAACAAACCCAACACATCCCGATACTGAGGTGTCGCCAGTCATGAGCATCTATCAATTTAATACAAGTTTGAAGAGTCTACAAAGGTACTATAGAATCACTAATAAGGGAAAAGAAGTGAGATAAAGGGGGAGAAACACGGGGCTGTGAAAGCCGAGCAGCTACCTCGTAAAATCCGAAATCTGCCAGGAGCTTTCAACCCTCGTGAGCAGGATCTGCAGCGCTTGAATCTGCATATGGGGTGCAAGGAGTAGAGTGAGTACTCCAACTCAGTGAGCAATAATCATAAATAAAGGTTGAGAAGTAAGAAATCACGTAAGGCACATAACATGCTATAAGGAAGCAGTAAAGGCCAGTAAAACAGTGAAGCAGTAAAGATGTGTAAAGTCAACGAGTTCAGTTTAAACTTCATAAAATGACTTTTTAACAATTAAGCAAGTAAATGACAGGCAAATAGGAGAGATAAACACGTAAAGGATTGCCCCTCGGGCAATATCGCAGAAACAATACCAGCCCCTCGAGCTATATCTCATATCATGATGGGTACCCGCGCTTACTGGGCGTGTTCAGACTCTTGTAAGGGCCCCTTACGGCCCAAGTGCAATATCAAGCCATCTCGTGGAATAATCGCATAGGCTCTAGGAATCATATCAACAAGTTACCTCGAGGTGTACAAATCTCAGGCCCTCGGTCTCATAATCATAATCAGCGTTTCCTGACAACATAGGCCCTCGACCTTACTCAGTTAGGATCTCATAAGCCACTCAAGCAACAGTAAAACAGGATGCTCAGCCCAAATATCATTTTAAGTGTTAAAGTAGAGTAAACATGGCTGAGTTATGAAAATAATAGAATATTGCATGACTGACTTCAAGTATAAAGTCAATCCCCTAAGACTTCAAATAGTTGGCACGTGGCCCAAATGTGGCATTCAACCCACAACATGATGATAGCAAATATTTTTCAGTCAAATACACGGTAGCATAGTCATTCGGGACAGACTAAGTCACAATCCTCAATAGTGCATGACCCTACGCTCATCATCTAGCCCGTGCGTCACCTCAATGTAGCATAACGATATACAATCCGGGGTTTCATACCCTCAGGACAATATTTACAATCACTACTGACCTCAATATGATCCAAAATCTAGCCTGTGACGCCTTTGCCCCTCGAATAGGCCTTCACTCGCATCGAATCTATCCAAAATAAGAACCACGACATCAAAACATGGTAAGGGAACGAATCCCAAGCAAAAATAATTAATTTACAACATAAGTCCCGAAATTACCAAAACCCGACCCCCGGGCCCACGTCTCGGAATTCGATAAAATTCACATCAATGGATTTCTTATCTCTCCACGAGTTTATACATATCAATAGTACTAAAATCCAACCACAAATGGTCCATCAAATCCTCAAATCTAGGTCTCCAATACCGAGCCCTACTTTCCCCAATTTTTACACTTAAATTCCATTATTTACAGCTCAATTCCATTAATTACAGCTCTAATCTGTGAAATAATACCATAGGGACGAGTTTTAGGTCCAAAAATCCTTACCTCAATGAATTCCCCTTGAAATCCTTCTTCAAATCGCCCATAAAGCTCCAAAACCCGACTTAGCAATGGTGGAATAACTCAATAATCATGAAGGAAATAATTTATAACTTCTAGCCCAAGGATTTTGCATCTACGGAAAAAATCTTGCTTCTGCGGTACCGCATTTGCGGTCCTTGAAATGCTTCTGCGATTTTCACTTAAGTCACCAAAAAGCGCATCTGCGGTGCAATGCCCGCACTTGCGCTATCGCAGGTGCGGCTCCTCAACTGCTTCTGCGGCTCCAGTATTTCCAGGCCCTTTTCGCTTCTATAGCCTTCCAAAATCTTCCAAATTATGCTTTTGAGCAAAAACCCAACAAAAACACGTCTGAATGACCTTAAATTTTTCACATACACATCCCAAATGACAAAACGGAACTACTGCAACTCCTGGAATTCCATTCCGACCCCTATATCAATATCTCACATATTAACTAGAAAACGACAAATTCCAATTTTGCCAATTCAAGCCTAAATCTACTCCGAACCTCCAAAACTCATTCTGATCACGTTGCTAAGTCACAAATCACCTCCCGAAGCTATCTGAGCCATCGAAACTCACATCCGAGCCCTCTAACACATAATTAAACATCCAGTTGACTTTTCGAATTTAAGCTTCCTCAAAAGAGACTATATGTCTCAAACCTTACCAAATCCTTTCCGAACCCGAGCCAACCAACCTGATCACATATAGAACCAATAGAAAAAGCAATAAGAAGCAGAAATGGGGGAAACAAAGTTGTTACTCATGAGACGACTGACTGGGTCATCATATCCTCTTCTTAGACAAACGTTTGTCCTCAAACGAGTCAAGAAACATACCTGAAGCCTCAAATAGGTGAGGATATCTACTCCGTATCTCCCACTCGATCTCCCAGGTAGCCTCCTCCACGGGCCGACCTCTACACTGCAGCTTCACTGAAGCTATATCCTTTGACCTCAACTTCCAAACTGGATGACCCAAGATAGCTACTGGCTCCACATCATAAGTCATATCACCATCCAACTGAATCGTGCTAAAATCCAGAACATAAGACGGATCCCCAGCATACTTCCGGAGCATAGAAACATTAAATACTGGATACACACTCGACAAGCTGGGTGGCAAAGCAAGCTCATAAGCCACCTTCCCAATCCTACGAAGCACCTAAAAAGCCCAATGAACCGAGGACTCAATTTACCTCTCTTTCCAAACCTTATAACACCCTTCATAGGCGAAACATTCAGCAAAACCTTCTCACCAACCATATAAGACACATCCCAGACCTTCCTGTCAGCATAACTCTTTTTCCTCGACTGCGCTATATGAAGCCTCTACTGAATTACTTTCACCTTCTCTAAAGCATCATGCACCAAGTCTGTCCCCAATAGCCTAGCCTCGCTCGGCTCAAACCAACCAACTGGAGATGTACACCACCCCCCATACAAAGCCTCATATAGAACCATCTAAATACTCAATTGGTAGCTGTTGTTATAAGCAAACTCTATAAGTGGTAGAAACTGATCCCATGACCCTCCAAAATCAATAACACAAGCACGCAACATGTCCTCCAATATTTGAATAGTACGCTCGGACTGCCCTTCCATCCAAGGGTGAAAAGCTGTGCTCAACTCAACCTGAGTACCCAACTCCCATTGCACAGACCTCCAAAACTGCTAAGTAAACTGAGTGACCCTATCTGAGATGATGGAAACTGGGACACCCATGCAAACGAACAATCTCCCGAATATAGATCTCTGCCAACCGCTCTGAAGAATAGGTAGTACACACAGGAATGAAGTACGCGGACTTGGTCAGCCTATCCAAAATCACCCAAATCCTAGTATCCACAATGTCTTTCTTCATTCTTCTCCACCAATAATACTGCCTTAAATCCTAGTACATCTTCACGGCACCCGAATGAATGGAATACTGCGAGCTATGTGCCTTCTCCAGAATAAACCTCCCGAGGCCCATCCACATTGGGCATACAAATTCGGCCCTACATATTCAACACCCCATCATTACCAATGGTCACATCTCTGGCATCATCGTGTTGAACTCTGTCTATAAGGACAAGCAAATGAGGATCATCATACTAGCGCTCTCTAATGTGATCATATAACGAAGATCGAGAAATCACACTAGCCAATACCCGACTAGGCTCCGAAATATCTAACCTCACAAACCGATTGGCCAAGGCCTGAACATCAACTGCAAGAGGTCTCTCCCTAACTGGAATATATGCCAAACTCCCCATACTCACCGCCTTTTATCTCAAAGCATCGACCACCACATTGGCCTTTCCCGAATGGTACAATATAGTAATATCATAATCCTTTAGCAACTCTAACCATTTCCACTACCTCAAATTGAGATCCTTCTGTTTGAACAAGTGTTGGAAGCTACGATGATCAGCAAATACCTCACAAGATACATTATACAAGTAATGCCTCCAAATCTTTAACGCGTGAACTATGGTAGCCAACTCCAAATCATAAATGGGGTAGTTCTTTTCATGGGGCTTCAACTGACGAGAAGCATAAGCAATAAATCTATCCCCCTGCATCAATACACACGTAATACCAATGCTCAGAGCATTACAATACGTGGTATATTAATCTGAAGCTGATGGCAAAACTAACATTGGAGCTGTGTTCAAGGCTGTCTTGAGCTTCTGAAAGATCTCCTCACACTCATCCGACCATACAAATGGAACACCTTTCTAAGTCAACTTGATCAAGGGCGACGTGATAGATGAGAATCCCTGAACAAACTAGCGATAATAGCCTGCCAAACCAAGAAAGCTACAAATCTCTACGGCTAAGGACGGTCTGGGCAAACTCTGAACCACCTCTATCTTCTTCGGATTAACTTGAATACCGTCGCTTGGCACCACATGCCCCAATAAATCCACTGAACTGAGACAAAAACTCACACTTAGGGAACTTTGCATAAAACTTCTCCTCCCTCAATCTCTACAACACAACTCTCAAATGCTCCGCCTGCTTCTCTTGACTATGCGAATACACCAGAATATCATCAATGAAGACTATGACAAACGAGTCGAGATAAGGCCGGAACACGATGTTCATCAAATGCATGAATGCTGCTGGAGCATTAGTCAGCCCAAAAGACATCACCAAGAACTCATAATGACTATATCAGGTCCTGAAAGCTTTCTTAAGAATATCCGAGTCCCTTCTCTTCAACTGGTGATAACCTGAACGAAGACAATCTTGGAGAACACTCTCGCTCCTTGAAGCTAGTCAAATAAATCATCAATACGAGGCAAAGGATACTTGTTCTTAATTGTTACTTGGTTTAGTTTCCTATAATCAATGCATATCCTTATAGTGCCATACTTTTTCTTCACATAATATAACTGGCGCACCCCAAGGTGACACACTAGGCCAAATGAACCCCTTATCAAGGAGTTCCTTAAGCTGCTCCTTTAACTCCTTCAACTCCGATGTGCCATATGATACGGTAGAATAGAAATGGGCTGAGAGCTCGGCACTAGGTTAATACCAAAATCAATATCCTTGCCTGGTGGCATGCCCGACAGGTCTGCAGAAAACACATCAGGAAAATCCCTCACAACTAGAACAGAATCACTACTAGGAGTCTCTATGCCGACATCCCTCACAAAGGCTAGATACGAAAGACAACCCTTCCCAACCATACGCTGGGCCTTCAGGAATGATATTACTCTACTGGGAACATAATCAGTCAAACCTTGCGACTCAATCTGTGGCATACCCAGTATAGCCAATGTGACTGTCTTAGCGTGGCAGTCTAGAATAGCATGACACAAAAATAGCCAATCTATGCCCACAATGACATCAAAATCCACTATACACAATAATAAAAGATCCACTCGGGTCTCCAGACCCCCAATAATCACCATACACGACCGGTACATACGGCCCACAATAATAGTATCGCCTACCGGGGTAGATACATAAACATACAAAGCAAAAGACTCGCGGGGCGTACACAAATAACGAGCAAAGTATGATGACAAATAAGAAAAGGTGGAACCGGGATCAAATAATATAGAGGAATTTTTGTGGCAGACTGAAACAATACCTGTAATGACAACATCGAAAGCAATAGCATCGGGTCTAGTAGGAAGTGCATAGAAATGGGCCTGACTGCCACCTGATCGACCTCCCCCTCTAAGGCGACCCCTAGCTGACTGACCTCTACCTCTAGCTATCTGGGCAGGTGGTGGTGAAGTAATTGGTGGTGAAGCCGATGGTTGACTCCTCTGTTAAGATTAACCCGCAAGTCGACAAGGAAACTGCCTCTATATAAGACCCATCTCTCCACACTCATAGCAAGTCCCAAGAGCTGGAGAAGGGGACTAAAGGGAACTCCTCGCACTGGAATGGCTAGAAGATGCACCTAGCATAAAGCCGACCTGAACTGATGGAGCACGGAACGAACTCTGAGCTGGAAGGGCACTAAGGGATGTCTAGCCCTGATGAGAACTATGAGAACCATGACTCGATATACCCCACGATAACCTGGGCAAGCTGGCTGAGCATGCCTGAATGGACGACATCTATCGTGCTAAAACTGACCTCTCGAAAGAGCACCACTATAACTACCAGATCCTCGAGGCCTCTTGGCCTTCCTCTCCTCTCGCTCATGGTGACGAACAGACTCAATTTCACGAGCAATGTCTACAACCTCCTCGAATGCAGCACCAGTCACCCTCTCCTTGGTCATAAGTATACGAAGCTGATAAGTGAGGTTATCAACAAACCTCCTAATCCTCTCTCTATCTGTCATAACCAACCAAATCGTATGATGAGCTAACTCGGAGAACCTCATCTCATACTGCCTGCAAAGCTCCTCTCTGCAAGACTACGACACGTATTTCTCCAGAAAGAGAATGGAGAATGGTTGCCAGGTAAGGGGTGTTGCACCAACAGGCCTATGCCTCTCAAAAGCCTGCCACCAAGTGAAGGAAGCTCTAGAAAACTGATAAGTATTGAAACCGACCCTGCTGGTCTCTAAAATACCCGTTGTACGAAGCATCCTCTAACACTTATCCAAGAGACCCTAGGCATCCTCGCCCTCTGCACCATTAAAAGTCGAAGGTTGAAGTCTACCAAACCTCTCCAACCTACGTTGCTCGTCCTCTAGCATGGCAGGAACTACATAGTCCTGAACAGTTGCAACCGACTAGGCTGGATGTGCCCCCGGTATCTGAAGTTCGTGCATGACCTACTCAGGTGTGTGAGGACGGGAGTTTGAGTGCCTCCCCCAACCTGAGTAGTAGCTGCGACTGTAGTAACTGAGACCGACTGAGCTAGTCCAGTGCAAACTGATAGAATTTGAGCCAAGGCCTCCTGAAGACCCAAAATCACAGTGGGCATAGCTGGTGCTACTGGAGCGTCCACAACTGGGACCTGATCCTAAACTGAGGTGGCTGGTAGATTTGCAGGTGCTGTCCTAGCTGCTATGCGGGCTACACCCCTGCTCCTACTGCAACCACGACCACATCCTCGGCCTCTAGTGGCCATAGCTGGTGGTACTGGTGGTCGTCCATCCTGACCAGTAGCACTTGTCCTCACCATCCATGATAAAATATAATAACAGAAGTTTAATACTCGGATCAAGAAATTTGCACAAGAAGAATTTCAAGAATATGAAGTTTTTCCCAAAGGTTCTGCAGCCTCTCAAGGATAAATACAGATGTCTCTGCACTGATTCGCGAGACTCTACTAAACCTGCTCATGACTCGTGAGACCTATGTAACCTAGGCCCTGATACCCACTTGTCATGACCCTAAACCCAGACCCGGTCATGATGGTGCCTCTCGTTACGACAAGGCTAGCCGACACATTCCCATTTCAATTTCAAGAAATTAAGATAATAAGTATTAAGTCTTAAACATTCTAAATCTCAAAATAAGCAGTGCACGGCACAATTTGCGGAAAACAAAACCAACAGAATCCGATACTGGGGTGTCACTAGTCATGTGTATCTATCAATATAATACAAGTCTGAAGAGTCTACAAAGATACTACAGAATCACTAATAAGGGAAAAGAAGTTAGATAAAGGGGGAGAAGCACGAGGCTATGCACTCTGAGCAGCTACCTTATGAACTCTGAAATCTGTCAGTAGCTCTCAACCCTCGCGAGTAGGATCTGCAATGCCTAAATTTGCATACAAGGTGCAGAGAGTAAAGTGAGTACTCCAACTCAATGAGTAATAATCATAAATAAAGGTTGAGAAGTAAGATATCACGTAACGCACATAACATGCTATAAGAAAGGAGTAAAATCCAGTAAAACAATAAAGCAGTAAAGATGTGTAAAGTGACAGAGTTCAGTCTACACTTCATAAAATGCCTTTTTAACAATTAAGCAAGTAAATAACAGGCAAATAGGAAAGATAAACACGTAAAGGATCGCCCCTCGGGCACAATGTCAACAATTCCGCCCCTTAGGCAATATCTTAGGAACAATACCAGCCCCTCGGGCTATATCTCATATCACAATGGATACCTGCGCTCACTGGGGGTGTGCAGACTCTTGGAGGGGCCCCTTACGGCCGAAGCGCAATATCAAGCCATCTCCTGGCATAATCATATAAGCTCTCGGCCTCATATCAACAAGTTACCTCGTGCCTTACAAATCTCAGGCCCTCGATCTCATAATCATAACCAGTGTTTCCTCACAACATAGGCCCTCGACCTTACTCAGTCAGGATCTCACAACACACTCGGGCAATAGTAAGACATGATGCTCAGCCCAAATATCATTTAAAGTGTTAAAGTATAATAAACATGGCTGAGTTATGAAACAATAGAATATAGCATGACTGAGTTCAAGTACAAAGTCAAAACAGTGAATAAATATTAATAAAAATTCCCTAATAGTTCAAATAGTTGGCACGAGGCCCAAATATGGCATTCAGTCCAAAACATGATGATAGCAAATAGTTTTCAGTCAAATACGCGTTAAATTGTCATTCGGGATGGACTAAGTCATAATCCCTAACAGTGCACGACCCTACGCTCGTCATCTAGCATGTATGTTACCTCAATATAGCACAACGATGTGCAATCTGGGGTTTCATACCCTCAGGACAATATTTACAATTATTACTCACCTCAATCCGGTCCAAACTCTATCCCGCGATGCTGTTACCCCTCGAATCGGCCTCCACTCACGTCGAATATATCAAAAATTAGAATCAGAACGTCAAAACATGCTAAGGGAACGAAGCGCAAGCGAAAATAATCAATTTAGAACATAAATCCCAAAATTATCGAAAACTCAACCCCCAGGACCACGTCTCGAAATTTGATAAAATTCACATCAATGGATTTCTTATCTCCCCACGAGTTCATACATATCAATAGTACCAAAATTCAACACAAATGGTCCCTCAAATCCTCAAGTCTAGCTCTCCAATACCAAGCCCTAGATTCACCAATTTTAAACCTTAAATTCCATTAATTGCAGTTCTAATTCGTGTAATAATACCATAGGGACGAGTTATATGTCCAAAAATCCTTACCTCAATGAAGTCCCCTTGAAATCCTTCTTCAAATCGCCCAAAAATCTACAAAAATAGACTTAGCAGTGGTGGAATAGCTCAAAAATCACGAAGGAAATAATTTATACCTTCTGGCCCACGAATTTTGTATCTGTGGCAAAAATCTTGCTTCGGCAGTACCGCATTTGCGGTCCTTGAACCACTTCTGTGGTTTTCACTTAAGTCACCCAAAATCGCATCTGCGATGTATTGCCCACACCTGCGCCATCACAAGTGCGGCTCCTTAACCGCTTCTGCGATTCCAGTCTTCCCGGTCCCTTTTCATTTTTGCGGCTTTCTTCTTCGCATTTGTGGCATCGCACCTGCGGTCCCCTATCCGTAGGTGCGGAAATAACAGAAGTAGAAAATTTGTAGCTTCACCAAAAATTCCAAACTCTCTGTCAACCATCCGAAATTACCCCGAGGCCCTCGGGACCTCAACCAAAAGCACAAACATGTCGCATAACCTTACTCAAACTTATATCAATCTTCAAAACACCTCAAACAACACCGAATCAACCAAAACTCATTGGATTCAAGCCTAAGTTTCCAAAATCTTCCCAGTTACGCTTTTTGATCAAAAACCCAACCAAACCATGTCCGAATGGCCTGAAATTTTGCACACGCATCCCAAATGAAACAAAGGAACTAGTGTAACTCTCAAAATTACATTCTAACATATATATCAAAATCTCACCCATCAACCGAAAAATGTCAAAAATTCAATTTCGCCAATTCTAGCCTAAATCTACTCCGAACCTCCAAAACTTATTCAGATCACGCTCCTAAGACTCAAATCACCTCCAGAAGCTATCCGAGCCATCAGAACTCACATTCGAGTCCAATAACATATAAGTTAATATCCAATTGACTTTTTCAACTTAAGCTTCCTCAAAAGAGATTAAGTGTCTCAAACCTTACCAAATCCTTTCCACACTCGAGCCAACCAACCCGATCATATATAGAACCGATAGACAAAGCAATAAGAAGCAAAAATAGGGGAAACAGAGTGATAATATCACGACCCAAATTCCCAAACTTGGTCGTGATGGCGCCTCTCTTGAAGACAAGGCCAGCCAACTAACCCAAATCGCCTTTCTAACAATTCTTAAACATAACGAGCAGAAAATGCAGCTTAAATGACGTTGATTAACAATATATATATACAACCAAACTCAGCCCGACTGGGGTGTCACAAGTCACGAGCATCTACGATGTAGGGACACAACTACAGAATCAACTATATATAAAATGAAATCTGAAGTTCAAGATGAAGTCCGGTGCCGCGAACGCTGGCGGTCACCTTGCTCAGCTACAACGGTATTACCTCCAATCTGCTAACATCCCGCTATTCGGTGATCAATACCTGCAACTGCACGCGAGGTGTAGGGAGTAGAGTGAGTACTTCCAACTCAGTGGTAATAAGAGTAAATAATGCTGAGAGGCAAGAAATCACGTAAAAGCACTACATCATGCTATAAAGTACGATACAACTCTTACGAGAATCAGTAGTTCCATGAAAATCCTTTATAAAAGTATCTGAAATATAATGCTATTCCAAGCAGTAAAATCAGTTATACAGTAAAACAGTGGGTATCAGATAATTTTTCTTTAAAACAGTAAAGACAAATAATTTCCACAGTAAGGATAAATCAAAAGCGTGCCCCTCGGGCTCAATATGTAAATCTCAGTATAGCATCAGCCCCTCGGGCTCACTCCCAACTCACCAGCACACAATATCAACCCCTCGGGCTCACTCCCAACTCACCTGACACACAACATCAGCCCCTCGGGCTCACTCCCAACTCACCACACACAGCAACGGCCTCTCGGGCCCACTCCCAACTCACCACACA
>MU740332.1:0-19958 GCA_026770625.1 Nicotiana glauca
GAATTGCCTTAACGGCATAACGGCAGAAATGCCGTTAAGGCAATTCGCAGTATTATACTGCGAAATAGGTAGAAAAGTTATTTTTTTTTAATATTAAATATATATTTTATGTTTAAAAATTAATTAATTAGGTTCGTCTCTCAGCAATATGCATACGTTGGAGGCACGTGTTATTCATGAAATATAGTTCAATAATAATGGGCTTAAAAATCAGTATTTCGAATATCATCAACGCTTGAAATACTCAGCTATTAGTAATAACTACGACTATGGTCTAAGGGAGTTGAGGTCTAGTCTTTCTGATTTCTGTGTTTCTGCAAATCTGCATGCATCATATAACATCCATAAATATTTAATTACTGACTGCTTGTAAAGTCTGGGGAATAATGAGAGTCAGTTAAACGAAGAAGGGTTCAATTTCCAATAACGTCTGTCTCTTTCTATCCAGCTCACTTCTTCATTAATATATGAGTGATGAGTACTTATGACAGAATTTTGGTTTTCCCATATATGTGATGGTGCACTGTATGCCCCACTAACCTGCTCTTTTGACCCTCATCAAGCCAAAGGGCCCTCCTTTGTTATAATCCCAAAATTTCTTACACCAAACATAGAAGTTCGATCAAACGCACCATAAGGAGTCGTTTGGTTGGAATATGAGTTATACCGGTATAAGTTATACCGGTATAAGTTATAATGGGATAAGTTATGCTGGGATTAATTGTGCTGGGATTGTTGTTTATTCATTGTTTGGTATGTTGTATTAAGAATGACAANATTAATTTCTTATACCTGATTTGCTAACCAAACAGAGTATTAAGGTGGTATTAATTCTTATACCACCCTTATACCTCATACCAAACGACTCCTAAGTATATTTTATTTCAAAATTATTATTCCTTATTCTTGTAACCAAACAACCTCTAAGCGTTTATACTTATTCAGCCAAAGAAAATAGCATAGCTAGAGCCTGTTAGGTAAGTTGTCAAAAATTATTTATTTTGAAAAGTATTTTATTCGAAAGTGTTTTATGAAAAAGTACTTTTGCAAGATAAATAGTTTGTGTTTGGCCGACTCCTTTAAGTAGTGCTTTTGCAAGTCATTGTGTTTGGCCATCTTTTGAAAAAGTAATTTTATGTATCAAATTGGCTTCTTGTAGCTTGTTCCTCACAAAATGGCAATCAACTTCAATGTGTTTGGTTCTTTCGTGTAATACTAGATTGTGGGCAATATGTATAGCAGATTGATTGTCGCAAAACACCTGAATGGGTCCTAATTGGGCCAGAGTAAGCTCTGCAAACAGCCTGCTCAACCACACAAACTCCCCAACTACCTTCCTGAGGGATCTGTACTCTGCTTCAGCTGAGGACAGGGAAATAGTCTCCTGCTTCTTAGATTTTCAGCTTATATGGTTGTCTCCTACTAGAACAATGTACCCAGTGACAGATCTCCTAGAATCTGGACAAGCTACCCAGTCTGGGTCACAATAAGCCTTGATTGAGCAGCCAGGACTGTTGGAGAAGAATACACCCATGCTAGGATCATTTTTGAGATACCTAAGGAGCTGGAATGCTGCAGTCAAATGAGTGTCCCTTGGAGCCTGCATAAACTGGCTTAAGAGCTGCACACTGTAGGCTATATCTAGCCTGGTGTTGGTGAGAAAATTGAGCTTTCCTACTAGATTTCTATAGTATGTGGGATCTGGTAGGAGACTACCCTCTTGTGCCTTTAGCTTGACAGTAGAGTCAAGAGGTGAGGAAACATTACTGTAATCAAAACACTGATATTCTTTTAGCAAATCCAAGGCAAACTTTCTTTGAGATATAAGAATACCATCAGGTTTGTATAGAACCTCTAAGCCCAAGAAATAATGAAGCCTGCCTAAGTCATTTATCCTAAACCTTTTATCAAGGAAAAACTTCAAGCTTGCAATCTCCTCGGGGTCAGTTCCAATGATGATAACATCATCAACATACACAGCTACAAAGATGGTGGATGTGGAAGTTTTCTTGCAGAAAAAGGAGTGATCATTTTCATAATGTTGATACCCCTTTGAAGACAATGCTTCAGTTAACTTTGCATACCATTATCTACTGGCTTCCTTCAGTCCATATAATGACTTGTTTAACTTGCATACTACTCTACTTGGACTGGATTGATCAACTACAAGTCCAGGTGGAGCCTCCATATATACCTCCTCATGTAGGTCTCCATGGAGGAAGGCATTGTTCACATCTAATTGGAATATGTCCTAGCCTTTCTTGACAGCCACTGTAATTAGAACTCTGACAGTTGTCATTTTCACAATATGGGAGAAAGTGTCTGTATAATCAATTCCAGCATGTTGAGTGTATCCTTTACTACCAACCTAGCTTTAAATCTCTCAGTACTTCCATCTGCTTTATGTTTGATCTTGTATACCCACCTACAGCCTATTGCTTGCTTTCCAGGTGGTAAAGGGACCAGGTCCCAAGTGTGATCGGCATGGAGTGCCTCAAACTCCTGTGTCATGGATGCTTGCCGAGCAGGATTGAGGGCTGCCTCTTCATATAAAGATGACTCACTATCATGACAAACACTTAGCATCAAGTGCTGACTTTCAGAAAATAGAACGTCAGGAGTGATGTGATGGTGATTAGAAAATAGGGCATTTAGTGAAGAGGTGCAGTGTGATACATTGGGCAGTTGAGTGACACTACTAGGTAATTGGTAAACATAATCTTTTAAGTAAGTAGGAGTTTGATGAGTTCTGTTGGATTTTCTCAGAACTGGCACTTCTAATTGTTCATGTATAAGTGAATTTTGTGGACTGTTATCATTAGAGGAGGGTGCATCATTGGTGGATGATTCAGAGTGGTGTTCTATCCCTGGAGATGTGACACTTTTAGGACCTTGTCCAATATTTGTAGGGGAAACTTGACTGCTATCCTCAGAGTAGTTAGGAAATGAGACTGTTTTAAGGACAGCAGGGAAGGAGGCATCATTAGAACTTAAGGAAAAAGGAAAAATATTTTTATGAAAGATCACATCTCTAGAAATGTGAATTCTCTTGGTGGTTAGGCTTAGCACTTTGTATCCGTTTTTGCCCAAGGGATATCCACCAAAGATATGTGGGCTGGTTCTTGGTTTAAATTTATCTCTGTATATTTTGGGCACAGTAGGGTAGCAGAGGAAGCCAAAGCTTCTCAAATGGGAATAATTGGGCTTCTTTTGGTATATTAATTCAAAAGGACATTTGTTGTTAAGGTAAGTGGTTGGCAGCCTATTAATTAGATAGGTGGATGTCAGAATACATTCTCCCCAATATCTGGTTGGGAGTTTGGAGTGGAACATGAGAGCCTTGGCAGTCTCAAGAATGTATTTATATTTTTTTCTCTACTATACCATTTTGTTGTGGTGTATAGGGACATGTCTTTTGATGTATGATTCCTTTAGATTGGTAAAATGAAGAGGATTCATGACTGGTAAACTCCAAGCCATTATTATATCTAATGGTTTTTATATATGTATTATATTGATTTTCAATCATAGTCATAAAGGCGTTCACAACCTGAAGAGCATTGCTCTTGCAACTCAATAGATGTGTCCAAGTGGATCTATTGAAGTCATCCACAAGTGTAAGTAAATATTTGTAGTTGTCATGAGTGGTTACATGGTAAGCCCCCATATATCTATATGGACCAGTTCAAACAATTTGGATGTGGTGCTGGTTCTTTGAGGAAATGGGAGTCTAGTTTGACTTGCCATAGGGCATATAGGACAAATGGAGGGTTGTCTTGGTGAAACTTAGCAGGGTTGAGGATATTCCTTTCATCTTAACAAAAGGAACATGACCAAGCTTATTGTGCCACAGAGAATTTACATCATGTTTATCAAACACACATAAGGACTCATTCTTATTATTTGAAATGAAAATATCTACATATTGAGGAGTGTGATATGAATGAGCATGACTAATAGACTCATAACTATTTACATTGGGAGCAGGAATACAACTGCAGTAAGAAACAGAAACAGTAGAAGGCAAAGTGGTCTTTTTACCCCTCAAGCACCTGGAACAGAGATAATACAGATCCCCTTTGCTGTTACCAATCACCTGAGGCCTCTTCACTGAAGGGGCCTGCAACAGACAAAGAGTATCACTGAACAATACAATACATCTAAGATGTACTGCAAGGGAGTGCAAAGAAATTAAGTTATACTTGAAAGATGGTTAGGACAATGTCTGAAGAGAGTATCACATCTCCAAATTCAAGAACTTTCACCCTATAACCATTTGTTAGACTTATTAAAAGAGGATAGGGTAATATAGTGTTGTTAGTAAGTACATGTTTATTAAAGGTCATATGGTTATGTGCTCCTGAATCTATGATCCAAAGGTTAGCCTTTGATTCAAAGCATTTGCATGAAGGCTTGTCAAAATCAATAGAAGAAGTAGAGACAACAATATCTGCAAAGTTTGCACTGCTGGTGGTGATGTTGCTATTGCTGGAAGATCCTCCCACATGTCTTACTTGAAAATGCTACAGTAGGGTCATTATCTGCCCATATTGCTCTTTTGTTAGGTTGACATTCTGATTCTCATCTTGCAGGTCCTGATTATCTCCACTCTCATGACTTATATCAGCTAGAGTCCCATGTACATTTGCCACAGACCCTTTTCCTCTATTGAACTTGTAGTTTTGGTTGTTCCCCTGATTGTATGGCTGTGCATTGGCATGATTGAGGTTCTGATTGTTGTAAGAATTGCCTTGAGGGTATCCATGCAACTTGTAGCACATTTCCCTCGTATGTCCTGGTCTCTTACAATAATCACATAATGGGCGACCTTTATTATTGTTGTTAGTTGTATAATGTGTCTTGAAGTTCCTGGCTCCAAATGGACTTTGATGCTGTGGATTTGCATTCACATACAATGAAGTACAATCTAGATTCAGCTGACTATTGGGCTTGAATTCCCTTTGTTTTTCTTCTTGTATCAACAGGGAAAAGGCCTGAGCCATAGAAGGCAAAGGCTTCATCAGGAGAATGCTTCCTCGCACTATTGTGTAGACCTCATTTAGTCCCATCAGAAATTGGATAAGTCTTCGATCTTGTTCTGCCTTATGCATGGTCTCCTTTGCCCCCACATGTGCAATTGCAGCTGCATTGAGACTTGACACTCAAAGTGTTAAGTTCTTCCCAGAGTCTCTTCATTCGCGTATAGTACATAGTAATGTCTAAGGAACCCTGTGCAAGGTCATTGGTTTCCTTCTGAATCTGATACAATTTTGCTCCATTCATTTGATCATAATGATCCTCTAATTTCCTCTACAACTCAGCTGAGTCATTCACATATTCCATACTATCAGAAATCTCCTTAGCGAGGGAATTGAGGATCCATGAGGTCACCATATCATCGCACCTCTCCCATTGGCGGAATTGAGGCAAATCGGGGTTAGGTCTTCTAGATTCCCCATTTATAAACCCTAATTTATTCTTAACTAACAAAGCTCGCAACACTCTCCTTCTCTATGAGCGATATCCAATTCCGTCAAACAGAACTAGTACTAAGGTCATTCCAAGACTATCAGAAGGATGAATGTAAAGGGGATTACCAGTATCGATGACCAATTGGTCATTTTTGCTCGTAATAGATCGATAGCCATGCGCGAGGTTCCAATCTGATGAAATTGTAAGGTATAAAATCCTCAATCGAATTAGAGATCGTTAATTTTTTAGACGAATTTCAGAATTGGGTAGAAAAACAACGACCGAAGCTTTGGAGACCGACGAAGTTCAAGTAAGATTCAGAACTAGGTTTTAAAACGCTGAGAGGGATTCAAACTGATACTTGTGCTCTGATACCATAACAAAACCACAACGAACCATACATGCAAGCTCAGATCTGCTGAACTCCCATGGAGTTTTCTGGAAGGTTTTGAGAGAAGAGGAGAGAAGGAGTAGAGAGAGCAGATGAACGGAGAAATATTTTGTGTAGAAAATGAACCCTCATCTTATTTCTGCAACTGTACAAGTATATATACATGTTGACCAATTGACTAAACTAATGACTAACTAAGCTACTAACTAAACAAGCTAAGCATAAGCTACAACACAATAAAGAATGTACAAACAATAACTATACTCAATAATATAAGCCGGAATTTAGCCTACCGCATCGCTCAGGGCACCGTGACAAGGGAGATGTTTAGAGACTCGATTATTATCATATTTGGCCCAAAGTTAATTAGCCAGCCGCGTTGCCCAGGGCATCACATCATGGCAATTCTCGCCGGAATAAGACTTTTGCTCGACTATCCTTCAGTAAAATGAAAATAATTTGTGTAGAAATGTCGGAATAACGAACAATTTAAATTTCTGAAAACTAGATCAGAGAGTTTTCATTTAATATATTGTTCATACCTCAATTCGTTATACATTCAAAGATATGTTTGTTTGAAATTAGAGCATATGACTAAGGTCCTTTCTTCTCTAAAATATTTTCAATTTATTCCAAATTATTTCTCCTCCCTTATGGACATCCATATCTCCAACATAATATTTTATTACAAACCTTCAAATTTTTCCAAACACCCGTATGTCCAAGTAAGAGCGTGAACGAGGACGTAATAGATAGTTAAAAAATCATCGGGGCATTACACTTTGGTCGGAATCGACATAGAATAAAGGGACGGCCCTAATAACTTGCTTTGGTTAATATAGGAACACCTCAAATCACTGTGTCAATTAAGCACACCCAAAATGGTAAACCGAACATTTTAGCATTGATAAAAGGAGCATCAGCCCCATTATGCAAAAGTCCATGGTTCCTTCATTAAAATGGACAAAAATCTAATTGTGCTCATTAACCTGGCCTTTACTAGTTTTCTGCTGATTTTCCTTTTTAATTCTGTGGTTATGGTTTTAAATTTTATTTTCCTTATCCTACCATAGAAGTTGGCCTTAACCAGATAGTTGGTATTGGTCAATAGGAACTACAAGAACCTTAGCCTAACTTGTCAATTTTAGTTTACTTCTTTTTGATAATGTTTTCAGACCCACCCTGTTATTAGGAATTGCATTTTAAGTTGGATACGTATTGCTTTTTTTTTCCTCCACTCGGGGTTGGATATCTGTTTTAGGGCCTTGACTAATCTGTATTTAAGCCGTGCAAAGCCTATTAAGCGGAGAAACGTGTTTTATCTACTCAGAACTTAAAGTTTCGATATGTTTTTATCACTAGTTGCGATCAAGAATATTGCAATGTTCCCCAACTCAAACCACTGGGATTAGGTGAATGATACTGACGTTTTGACATTTGAAAAGTTGTTTCATGCTTGTTGAAGATTCTAAAAAGTTTGACAAAATATTATCAAATGTAAAGCAATGATTAATCAATTTCCTTATAAGACCTATATTTTTATGATTTTATCCCTCCTTAGGAGATCAATAGTTGGAGTAGGAGGATGTTAATCTTATATGAAAAGCAAAGTCTTCATCCGAGGCAGATCCAGAATTTAAATCCTATGAGTTCAACTTTTAAGGGGTTAACATTGAACCCTTTATATTTTTAAAGTTATGGGTTCATATCTACTCTTATTTTTACAATTTTAACAAATTTTTATATAGAATTTTACTCCGTGTCGAAAATTATAGGTTCAGTTGAACCCGTCATTAACGGACTACATGTCACACCTCCTTTTTTATACACATACCCGAAGGATAGTGTATAAGGGAGTTTTTCCATTTAAAGTGACATTATTCGAAATGGAATTATTTATTTGATTTTTAGAGTCGCCTTTTGGGATAGGATTGACTTTTGGTGTCCCAAGTCACCGGTTTAACTTGAATCCCAAATTGAGAAAAATTTCGACTTCCCAGTTAGAATCTGCGAACCAGAAATTCTTAATAAGGAATTTTGTTGACCCGAGGGAAGGTGTTAGGCACCCCCGAATCCCGTGGTTCTAGCACAGTCGCTTAAATTATCATAAATAGCTAAAATCTGATTTTTATATATGTTATCCTATAGTGCAATTTTAAATGGTTTACCGCTTTAATTAAAAAAATTTAAGAAAGTGAACGTCGTTTAAAAACGTGTTTTTGGATCACGTCACATGAAATGCACTCGGATCCTCGACACATTTTTATCCAACGTTTTGGGATTTGGATTTGGGTCGCATAAAATGCACACCCGTATTTAGGAAGGTAAAATTATTAAAAAGCGCGCCTAAAGCGATTAACGTGTTATTAACTTCGTGGGAGGCCGTGAAAATTCGCTAAACGGCATGTCCCGAGTTCTACATATTTTAATGTAAACAATTAAAGAGGGTCACGCAAATTATGCATTTTTATTTCGCACGGCTCACCTTATTTTATTATTTAAAGGCCATCCTAGAGCAAACTATAATTTTCTATTTAATTTGTCTCTAAAGGGCCCTAATTAATTAATATTATCAATTGCTATTATTTAAAGTAAACAAGGAATTTGGGGCTCAAGTTCAAGTCCACACTTGAACAAGAGGCATACCTCTTAAGTCAAACATGCTACTTAACGAAAAAGCCCAAAATCATGTTACCAAATTAATACTATAACCCTAATATAAGGTCCCACCCCTCAGCATTTTTTTGGGCTTCGACAAGTAGCCCAATTCCTGTAATATGAGGTTGCTCTGCGATTTGGGCTCATCATTGAAGGAACCAGGCCCAGGTGGCATTTTTGCACAAATTTCAGCTATGAAGCTGCACACTGATTATTTGGGCCTTGCATTTGAGCCCAATAACAAAATTTAAACCGCTGCAACGTTCAATTATTGATTAAGGATCAAATATTAGATTTAATAATTAATGAAGCTATATATATTTCAAATTGTTTGTTGAGTCTTCTGTTTTGCTAGCTAATTAACGTCCAAGAGTGAATCTATAACTCAAATTTTAAAGACATATAATAAGCTGAACATCTAAGCTTACAGAAAAACGTGATTCTTCATTTTTTTATAAATCAAACATTACTAAAACTCATATTTCAATCTAATATCTAAACTACTAACTAACTAACATACTTATCTATATGAATATATTTACCCTCTCATTAGACATGAAACTTGAACAATCATTTTTAATCTAATTAAATCGACTATAGTTAAACACTGTACTTAATCACGCTGAAATCCAAATAGTACCCTAGCAATTCAAAACAGTCCAAATAAACATCAAAGCCGACCTATGAGCTAACATAATCTACAATTAAGCTCAGCTTGATAGTTCTAATTGTACGATCTCATTATGCTTCACACAAACTAAAACTCAGTCATACGAGACAAATACATATCTATCAACATCTAATTGTGAATACATGATCATCAAATGAGTATAAATTAGAAAACAAATGCGTGAGCAATTTTATTTCACTTCCAACTTGGAGCTACATCAAAGCAGATTCATGCGTGTACCTGGAGTGTAATGAAATAAAGGAGAAGAAGTAAGTCAGCCGCAGTTCAAGCAATTTGCAGGAGTAAATCACAACAGGTCACAACAGCAAATTAATTGACCTAGGACCAATTCCAAACAACAAATCACCTAAAAACATCTCGAATGCACTCAATACAACTTGAACTTGACCCAGGAATGCTAGGAACTCAAATATAGCTGAATTTCAAATTAATCTAAGAGAGAACTTCAATATAACAGTATTTCTTTTTTGATTTTTTTTTTTTTTGAAGAAAACTAATATCTAAGGTTAGAATCTCTGAATTCTAGGAGTTCAGGTTTTGTATTTGAATCTGAAATTCAAATTCTAGATGATAGAACTTGCAGAAAATCTTTTTTGGGGGGAATTTGAGATTCTGGAACTTTTGGAAATTTTCAGATCTTTCAAACTTGTGAAAGAAGGCAGGGGTACTGCTTTTTATAGGTAGAAAAGGGGGAGGAAGCTTCTAGATTTCATTTACCCATTTTTTCCCCTTTTTATTTTTAGTTTTTATTCAATAGCCCTTCGTTTTCTGACTTGTTTCTCAAATTACTGCATTAAGTTCTAAAATTTTAACTAAGGCCCTGTTTTAGAAGATCCTAGAAGGTTCTAGCTTCACCTACAACATTATTTTCCACCTAGGAATGCATATACTACCCTTTATTTAGTCTGAAATTTACTAACCTAGTACTAACTAAACCCCAACCCCTTTTACTAACCATGGTTTAACTAAAAGTCTAGATTATTCAGCTATATCCAAACAACTAATAGAAATCCTAGCAATTGAACTAATTTGAACAAAAATAAAATTTTACTCTAATTAATACTAATATTCTAAAGCTAAGCCTAGCAGTAAAATATTATTCAAAACAATTAAGCATTAAGTAAATAAATCGGTAACAAACCTATTTTTGGCTAAATCTATTAACCCTTACTAATTCACATTAACAAACCATGGGCAAATATTAATTAAACAGGAATCCAAACAATGAACCGTAAAGCCAACATTAATAGTCAAAATATGAATTACACTAAAAGGAAAGAAGCTAAACCTAATAAAAGACATTTAAAAGATCTAAAATGAATCCTATGAACAGAGACCAGGAAGACTAATAATATCAAAAGAAAAGAAAAAACTAAAGAAATAGGCAGAACCTTAACTCATATACTGAAGAGGAAAGTAGATAAGAACTAACAAGAAAAAGGAAAACTGGATTTAAAACTAATTTTAAATAGAAGCAAATTCAGATATTAAATGAAACAAAAAAAAAAAAAAAAAAAAAAAACAAAAAAAAAAAAGAGCATAAAAAAAAAAAAAAAAAATAAAGAGCGGGAATCAAAATCAAAATAGAAAAGATAGCAAAATAGGGTAGATAAAACAGAAAACGCCGGGATGACACATGCGGATGAACAAATTCATAAATAGAAAAGGATTAATTGTATAGGTGCATACATGCCAACGTGCGATTATACAATCTATGCAAAACCATGTCATTAACCCAGTNATTTCAATCATGAGATGATATCAGCCAACCATTCTTTGCCAAGAATAGTCGAATAATGTCAGCTCATGCCCAAAACGGACAAGAAAATAAACCCACTCAAGTTTCAGATCTCAAATCCTATATTCGAGAAATATGGGGGATATTTGAAGAGAGAGAGGTGTAGATTCGTGATGTGGGGGTGGAGGTAAGTCTACAGTGTAAGTTTGGTAGGGATTGGGGCGCCGCCGCCACTGGAAGTTAAAGGCGGCGGCTAGGGTTAGGGGATTTGGGGGCGTTTCAGTGGAATTTGAGAGAAAATAAAAGTGGACTGATGATGAGGAGACGAAGACAAAGCCCTGGTGCGGATTTGGGTGTTATCCGGCGAGTTAGGGTTTTGGGGGTCGAGACTTCGATTTGATATTTGACGGATTCGGCAAGGATTTAAAGGAAACAGGCACCTGATTCGTTATGGGGAAATGGAGAGGATGCTATGGTGTAAAGTTGGTGTGGATTGGAGGTCCATCGGCACCGTTAGCGACTTTCGGTGGGCGGCGGACGGTGGTGAAGGGAGAACGGAAGAGACGATATAATCCAGGGGTCCAAGGTTTTCTTTAAAATTTTAAGACAGTTATATTTTAATTGCTTTGAAATATAGAGACCGTTGGATGATAACAAAAGGACGAATGGGATTGTTTAAACTTGAAGATCTCAAAACGACATAGTATTGACATGATACTACGTCGTTTGAGTTGTCTTAGGGGACTGGAAAATTGGACTGGATAAAAGGGTGAGTTTGGGCCGATTTTGAAGTGGGTTTGCGGTTTGAGCTTGAGTTATATACCAGATATTAGCCCAAAAGGGTGGCCTGATCCCCTTTTCTTCATTTCAATTTCTTTTTTATTTGTTTTCTTCTTTTTCTTTTTATTTATTTAAATTATGGATTTTATTAAATGCAAAATTAAGAGTAGCCGAAACCTGATTTAATTCTTATGAGACTAATTGAATTTCCTAAAATTAACTAGATCCTAATTTTAAAAGAAAAATTAAACAAAAGTGAAATTAAAGGAACAAAAATGTAAAATGATTATTTTTGTTATTTTTTTCTCTTATTTTCAATGATGTTCAATTAATCTAAAAACCTAGAATTGGATTCTAAATGCAAGTATGCTATTTTGTAATTCTTTTCCATTTTTTATGACAACTAAAAATGCACATAAAATGCAAACAAAACACAAAATCATGCAATTAACTCCTAAAAATTCAAATACTAAAAGAAATAATTCTAATTTTAATGAATTATATATGAGTAATTCAAGCAAAAATCACGTGCTCACACTACACCCTCCTAGTCATCACAGTAAAAATAGTAAATATTTCAGCAATCATTGTTCAAGTGGATGGATTGAAAATAGTCTTTGATAGACTAGATCTATGGAGCCACATGTGTTTATATAGGTAGGACGAAGATTTCTCGTAAAGGGTTGTTAGGTTGATGGAATAAGGGATAATAACCTCAGGATTAGATATAAGATTAGTTTATCTCGAGCTTAATTAAATTTTTGAATATAAAATTAGCAATTCCAAAATTAATTTATACCATTTAGTATTATTCTATCACAGCTAAGAGATAAGATAGATAATCCCAACATTAATTATCCAGAGAATAAAATTGTAAATTAACCATATTACCCCTTCAACTATTCTTTTTGTTTTGATTTCGGTATGTGTTTGTCCTCTAAACATGTGTTGAAGCATCGACCAAGGAATTTTATCTATGAACAATTTTGGAAGCCTTCAACTAATATTGATGTGTAAATAGATAACCTCTATGCTTCTAAGTCTTAACAATATGGAGATTATTGTTATTTTCTGCATACGGAATAAGAGCCGATTAACTACAACAACAATTACAAAGACATTGTCATTCAGAACATGATTACATGAAATTTCTAATTGCATAAAAAGATAGAAATGTCTATGTGGAAGACTTATATTTTGGATTATACACTGTATTTTTAATCTAATAAAACAAACAAAGCACTAGCACTAAATAATTCAGGGATTCTTAATCTTCCAAGATCATAATCCCGAAATAGCTCTATTTGCAAAACAAACGACTCTGATTTTAAGTGAAATACAAATAGTCTAACGTGCTACCAATAAAATGTTTCACAACATCAAAGAAATCACCGGATATTTGCATAATTACCTAATATTATTTGATTTAATATTTATATGGGAGATGAATATAATTAATCATTTGACTTAATATATGAGCTACCTTTTTTTTTTTTTCACTCACGGCGTAGTAATTATTTTAGAACTCCGAATAATTATTCACATGATGCAAGGCCTATTAAAGGAAAAAAATATTATTTACCATGAATGCTTTTTAGTACTAGCAGTGCAACCCGAAACTACTAATTAAAGGTTGAAAGATTTTACTGGGGGTGTCAAATTTAGCCCAAGCCCAAATGATCCGGCCATGGTTGGGTTGATTATTGACCCGATCATTTATTGAACCTAGCCCATCTTGACCCAACTCATCTCAACCCATTTAAAATTGAGCTAATTTTTAGCTCAAATTGATCCATGTGTAAGTTTGTCAAAATATCTTAGAAATAATTTCATTTTTTGTTTAATATTTTAAATATGACCATAACAAAAGCAAAAAAGCCTTATTTAGTAATTGTACAATTTATAAGAAAATAATACATATTAATTAAAGTTTAATAAGAGTTGGGCAGGTTGGGTTATGACCCGAATTTTAACCCATCTTGACCCAACCCATTTTATCCCAAGTAACTTTTGGGCGGTTCACTTGATCCGCTCAATTATTGACTCAACCCATTTTGACCCGTCCAAAATTGACCCAGCTCACCCATTTGACACCCCTGTGATTTTACCTATTCCACGATAATCTACGATGATTGTGAGCCACATTAAATGTCCCATTTGTAACAGAGGCTACTTCCATTGAAATAATTTCTCTCGTCTGACCCATTATTTAGAGCCAAAATATGTACAGGGTAAGTAAGGGTCTGCCAAAAGATCTTTGTCAAATGAAGGAATTCGTGTCTCTGTGACAGTCCCATGTGATTGAACGTTGTGATTATAGGGACATCATAAAATTTACTGTATCTAAGGCTTGAATTCTTTTTTCAGTTGGTGCATAAAGACCAAGCTGGCCATCACTAAGCTCAAGATTGTATTTGTGTGGGAGAAATTTGTAGGCAATGATGACGTAGAAATTTTGAAAAGAAAAATAAAATGTACCTACACAGACACAGTAGTTATACTGAAGAATACTATAGCCATTTGTAAAGCAGACAAATATTTCTGAATGTACTATAGCCATTTGTAAACATGTAACCGTAGTACCTCCCTTTGTATCTATTTTCAAGATTGGTGAGGTCAAGTAACGTAGTCGGCAGATGCATTAAAAGTCGTAATTAAGTACTACTCCTGTCTAAAATAAATGATTTTTTTTAGTTTATTTTACACATATTAAGAAATTTACCTTTTAATATTAATTAGTAATGAAATTGATCATATTAACATTTACTATCTCTTTACATAAATACTCCAACACTATTTACTCCAAAAATAATATAAAAAACAAATAATTAATTCATTGTTAAAATATAAAAAAATTACTTATTTTGGATCACAAAAAAAAATCACTTATTTTATATTGGAGTATTGATCTGACAAATAATATAATAATGATTTTATGTCCTATGGATGGTGGCTAGATTTTTTAGACACAGTTATAGGTTGGAGGTAAATTTAGGATTGGCCAGTGACCTTAACCAAACGTACCAACAAATCCTACAACAATATACGAATTTAGACGAATCTTTAAATTATATCAAACAATGCTAGAATAATAGATCACCCTCCAATCTAAATTTAATGAACTTGAAATTTTAAAATTCTAGAACCAATGCCGAACCCGACCAAACCACGATCTGATTGATCCCAAAACTTGCACACAAGTCATTTCAACACTAGAGACCTATTCCAACTTAGAGAATCGGATTCCGATCCTGAAACTCAAAAAATTTGACTTTCGTCCTTTCAAGCCTTCAAACAAACCAACCTTAAATACTAGTAATAATTAGATCCAAATTATATATTTGTTCGTTTTTATAAATTTTTTAATATATATACAGCTTTGACTAAGCATTATTGGGTTCGGCCGTTCATATACACTGTACATCCACCCGTGTCATAGATGATACCTAATGTAGAAAAATTAATTAATAACCTAGATTAAATTGAATTCATAGTGAAAAAACTATTTATGCTATCAATATCTATAACTTACTAATAATAACAAGAGGAAAAAATCAATAAATAGTTTTGACCAATATAGAGACAAATACCATACAAGTTGCAGAAAAACTTGGTCAATTTTTTCCCCACGTTAGTTTGCTACTATAAATAGCCTTCTCCTTTCCTTCAAAACTCCCCCAACCATTCATTCATCTTTGTATTGTCCTTTTTCTCTACTCTTCTCCTTTCATTTTCTTTCATACACTATAGTGGAGAATTTTGGAGGGTTTTTTTTTTTGTTGAAATGTGTGGGAGAATCTGTAAAGCTCAGGAGGGATAGCGCCATGGATGAGTATTATAACACTATTGCTTCGTTTAGTCATCTATAGCGCTATCCATCCTGAGTTTCATAGCTTCTTCATGCTCTCTTTTTAATGCATGCAAAGGCGGATCCAAAATTTTAATTTTAGGAGTTCAATCTTTTAAACTTTTAGCATTAAATTAATCTTTAGTATATATGCAGCTATTTGTTACAGTTTAGTGGATTATTTTTACATCGAAAATATTGAATTAGATGAACTCGGTGCTGCAACACCGTGTCCGGCCTTGAACGCATGATGCTGATGATGTTCTGTGTTTATACTCTTGCTACATTATATCCTTCATACTACTCTTTGTGTACTTCAACTTTCAGTTTCTCAGAGTAAAGCTCATATAATAACCTGAAAAACTGAGATAATAATGGGGTTTGCGTAGTGCGGTTTATATTCTTTGTGTGGTTTGCAGGCTATTATACAGTGGGGGTTTACCCAGTGTGCTCGCCCGAAGGGCAGAAGTTATGGCAGAGACCATAGCGGCTGCGGGTTTTCCTGGGTTCCAAAAATAACTAGGGGCGGAGCTATGAAAGTTAGGGATGGCAAATAGGGGCAAGTCTTGACCCGCTAAAATTTTGACCAGCCCGCCATGCCTCGTTTTGACTCTTTTTTATTTTTTTCTCGTTATTTTTTATTTTGTAGTATGCTTTTAATTTCTTTTACCTTTTCAACTTTCTATTGAAACATTTAAAATATTATTTAGTTGTTTATGCATATTGATTGAATAAAATATAATTTTTATAAATATTGTATGACAATTATATGGATTGAGAACTCATTTGATAACTCATTAAATAGTTAAAGATTGACAAAGCTATGTTTATTTTACAGTTTGGTTCATTATTTGGAGTTGCAAAATTGGTTTGAGAAGTATTTTAAATAAAATAATAAATTTTTTTTGCAAACTTCAAATTTTCCTCCAGTAAAATTCACGTGGAGCACCACTTAAATACTTTTTTTTTAAACTTCAACCAAATAAATTTGAATTCTGATAAAAAAAAATCTACATGTATGTGTTGTAGTTCTTGTAAAAATTGAGAAACCTACAAGAGGTCATTTGGTTAATGGGTTGTTGTCCTCTAATATACTACTTATTGACATATTCCGCTGTCCATTAACTATTTTTAGAAAATGTGTTTGACCCGCCCTATTTGCCATCCCATGAAAGTTAATGGTTTCAAGTAAAGCCCTTTTATATCGAATAAAACTAAATATATATGTGTAGATATTAATTATTGTTGTTGTGGTGGTGTAGATATTAATTGTTGATTTCCTTTAACATAAGGGAAGCGTTTCGTGTACTGGAAAATTAAATGTGATTCAAAAATTGTTTCAAGCTCAAATTTTGCGGCACTCTTGCATTTTTTGAAATCCCTTATTAGAATTTGTAATTTTGTCACACATCCTAAAACCTACAAATTACATTGATAGTGTCAAAATTTGCATATTCAACAATATATTCTTCCTCCCCCCGTTAATAGTCGTGGTTACTAAAAATAATTGTTTTAAATCATTTGTTATTTTAGAAGTTCAAAATAAAATTAATTGTTTTTTTCTTTTTTACCCTTAGTAATAAGTGTTCTTGAAAATGTAGATGACACGCATAAATAGAATAAATATTCAATAAAGACAAATTATATTTTAAGACATAATAAATAGGGGTAATCTTTTTCCTCATTAATATTTCTTAAAGGGCGTGCAAAAAAGAAAGGTAACAAATAATATGAGACGGATGAAGTATATAACTTAAGAGTTAAGTTTTTGGTTTTAACTTCATAGAGTATATGGTGTATGATACTTATCCAGGGCGTGTGCATATGGGAAAACCTTGTGTGGAACAGATATTAGTGCATTCAATTAATTCAACCAGACAAGAGGGGTTGCTCTGATGGTAAGCAACCCCCATTTCCAACCGAGAGATTGTGAGTTCGAGTCTTCCCAAGAGCAAGGTGGGAAGTTCTTGGAGGGAAGGATGCCGTCTGCGTACACACTACCCTCCCCAGACCCCACTAAGTGGGATCATACTGGGTTGTTGTTGTTGTAATTAATTCAACTAACGCATAGCTAGGGGACTCATATATATTCTCAGAAAATACGCGACGTTCCAAAGGATCTTTAATTTTAAACCTAAATGAATCTAAAGAATTTGTTATGAGATGGAGTTGGGTTTGGCAGAGAAGGGAAAAACAAATTTCAAGCCATTTTTATGGTTAAAATGTTATTCCGGTTGGAAATTAAATTAAAATTAGAATTAAAAATGTAAAAGAATTTACATTATCAAATATCGATTTGATAGTAAAAAATTTTATAGAGTCAGTTTGAACCTTATTAGTTCGAAATTGTAACCCTTTTAAATTACGTTCAATTCTTAAGATAAATACATAGTTTGAACAAAAGTTATTCGGTTCGGCCGAACCCACGTCCCGCACTCTGCCTCCACCCATGTTAATATATAAACTTCTCTTTCAGGATTTCACTTAAAAAATCCTAGCTAGAAAACCGTATTTGATTTTACAGACAACATGCTTAAAATAAAAGGGAGCTACAAAAAAAAAACTTAAATTATCAGAGAAACTCTTATTGCTGTTAATGATAATTTTTATTTTATATGCCTTTTTTTTTGTTGTGAAATGATATTTCATTGGCATGACAGCTAGCTATGAAATAATAGTTGTTAGGTTCTCTGATCATTTTGGTGGTGCTAAGATTCGGAACTGTGTATTCATTATTTGTGCTTTAATATTTGTTTCTTGTGCAGGTACAAGGAATCTTGTTTATTATCAGTCCTATAACTATAGCATAGTCCCTTGGGGAAAGGAAAAAAAAACAAAATAAAGCTAATATTGGGTGAGTTATCAGCTCTGAATATAACTTGGACCTAATTCCATTTTCAGGTAACTCATATTCATAGGCTTGATATGTCTTTTCCTTTCTTTTTCTTTTTCTGCTGACTGGATCTAACGCATTTTCATTTTCAATTTTTATCATAAATTAAAGTAGTGCTTCCTTTTCTTTTTATTTTTTATTTTATAAGAATGTAGACAGAACTCATCTACCTAAGCATTAGTGGGCGATATTTGTACTGAGACTCTAATTGAAATGCATAAACAAAACTTATCTAGACATCACTTCATTAAAAAAGAATAGACATAATTTGCAAATTTCTGAGATTTATTCCCCTCTTTCCAGGTAGCTGTGTTCCCACGTTTGCCTTTGAATGATATCCACTAAGATACAAATAGCAAGTGGCTGAAAATATATTTTTCCTCTTTCTAGGAAGATCCAAATTACTTGGTCTTGCAAACTTTTGTATGTTGCAAACATTGATGAGTGATATTGAGGTTTGAAATTGGGAGTTGGAGTAAATTTTGATGGATCTAATTACTCCTCCGGATCCACAATAAGTGATTATTTTATCTTTTTATTTTGATCTAAAATAAGTGTTCATATATATAATAAAAAAAATTAATTTTATTTTTATTAAATTTCCCTTATTTATATCTTCCAGTGTGTTAAAGTAACAATTAATTAAGGTTAATTTAGTGAATATATTTTTTTTTTAATTTAGAAATTCGTATTTTCTTAATGAGTGTGCCAAATATAAAATAGTCACTTATTGTATCGTCCAAATTTGATCGAGTCAACATAGGCCGGGTTATAAGTCGCCTTGTCTAACATGACTCAATCTCTTTTCATTTTTTATTTTGCTTTTGAGAACACAATGAAAGCTAATGTATATTTTTAAAATTATTACTTTAAATTCTTTTAAGTTTACACAATTCTTAACCTTCATATCTAATTTTGTATGTTTGGATATAGATTGCACTTTAACCAACTAGGTTATACCGGTGTTTTAAAAGGCGAGGCGTTTTACATATGCCTCAGCGACGCGTAACCCCGAGGCACATCCCGTAAGTCCCATGAGTATTTAATTTTTAATATTTTATAAAATAATATAATTACAATAAATATTTATAAATATATAAGATTGCATAAAAATTGAAAAAAATTATAAATATGTGAAAATATATATAGATGTGCTCCGTCCCTATAAAAAACTAGTCAAAATAATTTATTATACGCTACTTACAAGTACAATTAACTTGAGTCGAAAAGAATAAAGTTTTCTAGACAGAGGAACAAAAAGGTTTCACTATCCTGTAATTTGAACTTGAAACTTGCTTCTATGAAGGATGTCACACCTCCCTTTTCCGGCGCCGCACCCGCGAGGGCGCGAGGGGAGTTTTTCCAATTAAAGGACAATCGAAACGGGATTTATTTTATTTAATCCAGAGTCGCCACTTGGGAGATTTATGGTGTCCCAAGTCACCGGTTGAATCCCGAATCGAGGAAAAAAAATGACTCTGTTTAACA
>MU740338.1:2678-21673 GCA_026770625.1 Nicotiana glauca
GACAAGATCACAATTTCATTAAAATCAAACAGTGCCGTTTCAAAGCTCAGAGGATCTGAACCGTTGATCCATCTAATCCAACGGCTCAATGTTAACTAAAGTCTTTTAATATAACAAATAATGCATACACTAAGTCATTCATCTCCTTTCTTCCCCTTCGTCAAACCCTAGCCGCCCTTACTTTCTCTCCAGTCCCCGCCGGAACCCTACCGGCGGGAGACACAACCTTTACCAATCACTCCACCATTAACACCACAGAGCCGTCATGACCTCCTCTTCCCACCCCTCTACTTCCTTTCTTTCAAATACCTCCCTATCTCTTCGAATATCCGAATTTATCTTGCCAGAACCCTACCGCCGGCGAGTGACACTTCACCCAAATAAACCCAAAATTACTCCCTACCACCTCTTTGTTATCCTCAATCCGTTTCTGAAGGTTTTAGGCCTTAAAGGTAACTGGAGAAGTTCGAAGATGAGTCTGAAACTTCTCCAGTGACTCCAAAATTCAAGAAAAGGCCATAAAAGGCTTCCTGGATGCCGGAATTGGTCCTTAAAAGGAAAAGAAGAAAAAGAAAAAGCAAAAAAAAAAAAAATACTGTCGGGAAAATAAGAAAAAGCTAAGTTTTTCTCTTTCTTTCTTTCTTTTGATTTTTTATTTGTGTGCATGTGTTTTAATTGTTTTCCAGTTTGTTTTTGTTTTCTTAGATTACTGATTCTAGTTTTAAAAAATATTAGCATGTAATTTCTGGAAAAAAAAATTAATTAGATATTAATGATAGGATAGACGAATGTTGATCTGATTAAGACTTTTATTGGTTTCTGAATTTCTCAATTCTATTAACTGATAGTTCTTAAAATGTTAATTCTGATATGTGTTAGAAATAATTGTTGTTTTGTTAAAATTGTTACTTGTTAGTTTTAGAAATTAAATTGATAATGTTGGTTATAACAGTTATTATCCGATTAATTTTGATCCTGAAATTAGTTAATAGGTCAGGGGTAAAAGGGTAACAGGTAATAGGGAATTTGGTAAATATGACTTGGATTCAGGGGCAATTTGGGGTACAACAAAGGGTTTAAATGTAATAAGTCTTAGGAGGTAGGGGTATTATGGGCATAATAAAATGGCAGTTCAGTGAATACTGAATAGAAGTGGGGGCAAAAGGGGAAATACAGTAGAATAGAATGTTCTAGATAGGGGAATAGGGGTAATTCTGCATAAATAAGGGATAATAATCGATTAACTAATAAAGAACAGGGATAAAATTGAAATAAAAGGGGGACTATTGGATAATTTCTGAAGTTTTGAATTTCCCTCCCTTCAAACTCTATAAATAGGCCTCCATTGGCCTCTTTCAATAAGTTTGGGCAATCTGAAATCCTCTTGAAAACATTTCTGCAATTCTAAGTCTTCCCTTTAGAAATTCTTCATTTCCAAAATTCAAAAATACCAAAAAACAGTAGAAAATCAAAAATTGCACTGTTTCATTAGTTTAAATTGAAGACTGTGGATTAATTCTGTTGTGATTCTGGAGGTTAAATTGCTGCGAGAGTGTTGTTTGAGTCTGTGTATTCATTTGATTACGATTTGGTTGGTTTAAATCTGGTGTGCTGAAGCTGTATCTGTTGATTTGCTCCTGTTGTTATTGCTGTTGCTGATCCCTGTTTTGTTCAAAATTGACATAGAATCTCATTGATCTCCTTCTATTTCCAGGTACACCTCTATTACCTGCTGATGTAATTCAAATCGACGAAGAGGAAATAAAAATGTTTATTTACCATTGCAGTTTGCTTTTTACTTTATATTTGATCTGATCTATATAGAAATACTTGTATTCATTAGGATTTAGTATGATATGTAATTGAACTATATAAATTTGAACTGAAATTGGACTGTGCTAGTTATAGTTTGGTATAGACTGATAGGTAACGTGAAACTTGTGTTCCTCATTAACTGAGGATTCGCATGTTCAGTAGTTCTAATAGTTTGAAAGTTATTCTGTGATTCGTTTATTGTGTAATAGATGTTAATTACATTTTTGTGGACTGAAATATGGATTTCTGTAGTTAAAGTAGTTGTACACGGGCTGCATTAACTGAGTGAATCATTTTGTTATAGGTTTTGTTAATATGAATATAAGTTGATGCATCCTCACCCTAAGCTAAAGTTTGTAGTAGTTATATCAATCAGCCACTTAGTTAATTGTAACCTCATATGGTTAATTACCTTAAGCATCAATGATATTAGTTTGAAGTAATATTTTTAAGTTAGTACAAGAATGTTAGTAAACATCAGAATGTACACGTCTATTAGATTTGTCCATTAAACATTGATAAGTTTCACTTAGCTATTGAGGTGCTAATCTGGTCAACATATGAACAATGCATTAGAATAATTGTTAATTGGTCATTTGCTCAATTTGGCTTAATCACGTGGGCTTAACCATCTCTTTTCCTTAAGAGGTATAATATCCAGATTGATAAACGAGTAGCCAGGTCCTGTTTATTAACTGTATGCGTTTAAGTTTGGGCTAAGACATACGGATGGCCCATTTCAAGGCCCAGACAGCTTTGTCCAACTGTACAATTGACGTGAACAATGCCTCTTGGGCCTGGTTTCTACAGCAATAGGCCCAAGCTGTCCAATCCTCTATGTTTTGAACAAATTAATAGGCATGCTTCATTCTTCACTTCGTAAGTAATTGGATTGAATTAATTTGAAAGCAAATTATAGGGTTCGGCCTTTATCAACATTAAATAATTAGGATTATTTTTCTTTTGATTATTAGAGACAAAAAAAAAAAAAGAATAGAAAAATTGTAGTCATCCTTAAGTTGGCCTTTTAATAAATGATGAGAAGAGCCTCGCCAAATAAAAATACACAATTGCGGGGCCCTCAATAATTATTTACAAAAAATATTAGAATTGGAAGGACTATTTAGTGAATTCCACAGTCTTTCCCAAAGTTAATTAACACGTAGATGCTTTAGGCGCAATTTATAATTATTACTTTCTTAAATACGGGTGCACATTTATGTGACCCAAATCCAAATCTCAACGAAGTCAAAATGTGTTAAAGGCCACAGGCGTACTGGTACGATGTGGTCCGAAATATATTTTCACGACGTTGCAATTCTTGTAAAAAATTCAACAATAAAAGCGGGTTATTAATAAAAGGCACATAAAAATAGAACATATATGAAAATCAGATAAAATCAAATACAATAGTTGAGCGACCGTGCTAGAACTACAGAATTTGGGAGTGCCTAACACCTTCTCCTGGGTTAACAGAATTCCTTATCCGAATTTCTGGTTCGCGGACTGTTAATAGGGTCATATTTCCTCGGTTCGGGATTCAAACGGTGACTTGGGACACCATTAATCTTCCAAGTGGCGACTCTGAATAAATAATAATAAATTCCGTTCCGACTATCCTTTAATTGGAAAAACTCCTTTATTATGCCCTTCACGGGGTGTAGTAAACGTAAAAAGGAGGTGTGACAATATGTGAATACAATTTTCCTCAATACAGATAGCCCCCTCACTTTCCATTTATTCATCAGTTTGAATATTAGGAAAGTGGAATTTATTAAAGGAGAATTTTTGTCATCATTAATGCTCTGACAGAGTTGACGCTTCAACTGTCACTTCTTTTTAATGCACTAGACACACGTCATTCTCTTATTGGCTGCATAATTTTGCAGCACTTTTTTAGGTTTTCTTTTCGGCTTCACTTTTAACGAAGTATCAGTTATCATCATTATGGTTCTTCTGTCATCGTACTTTTTCTTTTTGTCGGTTACCCATTAGTATAAATATTACTTCTCTTCTTGTATTGTTTCACATAAAGCGTATTAAACACTTTAATCCTTCGAGACCTCCTCATTATTTTCTGCTTCACTTCGCCCTACTCTGCCATGGCTTCACCAAATCCTAACCCTAGGAGAACCCCTATTCTGGATAGCTTCCCCAATGCTCCGATTAGGCATAGAAGAGGGGGTAGACTCCGTAGCCTTGGATCTACTCGTGGTGCTAGTGCGTCAACTCCTTCTTCTAGCTCTGGTCCCACTTCTGAGACTAGTGGTTCACATTCTCAGAGGAGTTCTTATCGGAATAAAGAATCTTCTGAGCCACTTCGTGAGCCTCTGGTTGAGGAAATAATTCCCTCTAAGATTTCCTTTCATCATGTTAGAGAGTCTCTTAGGACCCAAGTTGGCTTCTTTAGACCGTGCTGATCTTTTCCCTACTCAAATCACAGATATTTTAGCTCCCATAGTTCGTAAGGACTGTCATTGGAGTGATGATTTCCCAATTATCGTTCCTAACTCAAATCAAAGGATCACATCTTACTTAATAGGATTCTCTTTTGTTTACACATATCCCTTTACTCTAGGGTTTAAACCTGCCATTGAACCGGTCATTCTAGACTTTTGTCGTTTCTTCAATGTGTGTTTGGGTCAAATTGGTCCGATTGTGTAGAGGGCTGTTGCCTGCTTGAGGCACCTTGCTAACATGGCGGATGTTGAATTCACTTTTCCCCGCCTAATTCACCTTTAATCCCCTAGGCTTTTTTGAAACGGCGTGTTTAGCTTAGCAACCAAGAGTAAGAGGGTTTTAGTGAGTCCCGAGGATGATAAAGACCATGGCCGGTATGCCCGATTTGTTGCTGCTCCCACTGTTGGTTTAGTGTGTGAAAAGAACATCCGCTTCCCTGAGAAGTGAAATTTTGCGCGTAAGTATTAAATTCTTCTCGTGCCTTTTTATTTCTAGGCTTGATTATTTTTCTTAATCTTGCTTCTTTTTCTTTTCAGCATCCATGGGCGTTGTGGAGTCTGTGCCCAACTTCCGTGGTTGGGTAGAAAAATTACTGAAGATTGCCCCACTGGAGGGTAGATCATGGAAAACTCTTTCCAACCGTTATGGTTAGAAAGTAAAAACTCATGGTAAGGATTTCTATTTTTACCTTATCTATGTTTAAATATTTTTGTTGTTCTAACTTTCACCCTTCTTTTTATCAGGTTTTGCCATTCGAGGAGTTACTCCAGAGGCCATCTTGGCTTCCCGTGACTCCTTAAGTGCTCGCATCTCTTCAGACCAAGATATATTCTTGGGATCTGCAAAGAGAATATCTGCTGAAAAAGATGATTCTGAGGAGGAAGACGAGGGTTCTTTAGTGTCAAGACCTTGAACTAGGAGACGTATCGTCTCTAAAGATGAGGTTGATGTCTCCCCTCACTTATCCCTTTCCGAACCTGTTATTACTCCGGTGATCATCCCCGATGATGATGTTTCTCCTCTTTATGACACTCATGAATCTATAAATCAACTCTTTGTCAGTGGTTTTGGTAGTGGGTCTTTAGGACTTGTTCTAAATGAACCTCCTTTGTCTTCTTTTACCTCTTTCGTTCCTGTGATTCCTTCTTTACCTTCATCAATCACTACTTCCGCACCTTTTCCATTGTTTTTACTCCTTCCACTGCTCCTCCTTTAGTAATTCCTACCCCCATTGTCCACCGTACAGAGGTATGTAATCAATATAGACTCACCACTTACCGTTCTTCTTAGCAACCACAACAGTGTTAGCTAACTAGTCAGGATATTTTACCTCACGAACTGAACCAATTTTTAGCAATTTTTGAACTTCTTCTTGAATCACCTTATTCTTTAAAGTTCCTTGCTTTCTTTTCTTTTGCTTGATTGGAGGGTATGATGGATCTTCGTTTAGTTTATGAGTCACGACCTAGGGCGGTATCCCTGTTATGTTAGTTTTTAAAAATTCAATTAACTTACGCTTTACCTCCAGGCTGAGATTGGCTCCTATATACACTTTCCTCTCAGGCCAGTGTATAAATAAGACCACAGCCTCTAATTCTTCTATGATTGTTTTGTTGTTGTCTTTCTCCTCTGGTTCTTGATTGGTATCAGGCCTTGAATCCACATCTACTTGCTCTCGTTCAGTTGAGGTTGATACCGTATCTCCCCCCCGAATTCTATAATTGCTATTTGTCTTCACTCTTATCTGTTAAGTTTGCAACGGAATCGATGCTTCTAGAAGTTTGTTGATCGCCTCTAATTTGACATATCCCCCAAGGTGATGGAAATTTAATAACTTGATATAACGTTGATGGAACATTGTCTATATCATGGATCCATGGTCTCCCAAGAATCATGTTATAAGCCATTTCTAAGTCTATGACTTGGAATTTGGTATCTTTCAACGCCTTCTGCGAATGTAGTAAGGATTGCTTCTCCTTTTGCCACAATACTAGAGTTGTCAAATCCCGACAAAGTATGCACTTTTGGGATTAATTTATCCTTAGCTTGCATCTCGCTTAATACTCGCATCAAAATAATATTCACAAACTTCCTAGATCAATCAAGACTCGTTTCACGTTAGTACCATATAAAAGTAAAGATATTACCAGTGCATCGTTATATGGAGTTAAGAGACCCTCTGTATCTATATCATTGAATGTAATATTCTCTTATTCTAGTACATATCGCAATCGCTTCCCATGAGTCATTGATATCTTGGAGGTTTTATTAGCTGCGGTATATGAAACACCATTGATATCCTTACCCTCACTTATAACATTGATGATTCTTTTGGGTAAGGGCAGTTTCGGAGGCTCCTGTCTGTTCTTCATATATGCTTGTTTACCTTTCTCACTAAACAGCTCAGTGAGATACCCTTGCTTTAACAAATGATCAACCTCATCTTGCAAAAATTTGCAATCTGCGATTTTATGCCCGTGGTCATTGTGAAATTCACACCAATGATCAGGGTTTCGTCTGTTTGGATTCGATATCATCTCTTTGGGCCATCGTACCTTATCTCCCATGCTTCTTAAAACAGCAAGGAGTTCAGAGGTGGTTACGTTAAAAACTGTAACCACCAATCTTGCTTTTAAACTTCCCTCATTATCATGTGGTCCACGTGAGTTCCGATTATTCTCGAACCTTGACGAAGAGCCTGATTCCCTGTTTCTAGATTTGTGATCATCCCTTTGATTATCTTGCCTTAAGCGTGAGTCCTTTCTCGCAGGTCCTATGTAAGGCTCGTACCTATTTTTACCAGATCTTTTTTCATTTTCTGCATGTCTTGAACTTACTTTTTCTTCTGTTTTATGTCGTAAAATGATATCCTCTTCAATCCTCATCTTTGTACTGTATCTATTGTAGACATCATTCCACGTTGTTGCTGGGAATTCACGAAGGCTTTCTTTGAGTCTCCTTGTGGCTTCTGAACTCTTCTCATTCAAATTGCTGGCGAAAGCTATGGCCGCCCAATTGTCAGGTACTCGCGGCAGCATCATTCTTTCTCGTTTAAATCTATGTACGAACTCTATAAGCAGCTCTGAATCTCCTTGCTTGATTTTGAAGATGTCCGCCATTCTCTTTGAAACTTTTTGAGCTCCCGAATGTGCTTTAATAAATAGATCTGCAAGCTCAGCAAATGAATTTGTAGAATTTTCAGGTAAAAGAGAATACCATGTTAAGGCCCCTTTAGTGAGCGTTTCACCAAATATTTTGACTAGGACTGATTCGATCTCTTGCTTAGTCAAATTGTTGCCCTTGACGCCTGTTGTGAATGCAGTAACGTGATCTCACGGGTCTGATGTACCATCATACTTTGGAATGTCAGGCATCTTAAACTTATTTGGAATTGGGAGGGGGGCAGCACTTGGTTTCCATGGTTATTGTGAATATTTATCTATATATACTCCCTTGATCACAGGTGGTACTCTGGGTATTTGTTCTATGCGTTCATTTTGCTCATTAAGCTATTTCTGCAAAGTTAGTACAAGATTTTATATATCATAATTAATTGGATTACTTGGGTCTCCCTCCTGTGTTTCACTAGGGGTTCCACCACTGCCTGAATTAACTAATCCAGAATGAGGATTTTTCAAAGTATTGTTGTTTGGAGTGGGTGTGGGTGGAGCAGCAGGTAATTGGCTAACAAAAGCCCGAAGAGCTTTATTGACTTGTGAGACAATACGTTTTTGTAAGGCACCAGTCATTGCCTCTTCATTCGCAAATTGACCACGTTCTTCTACGTGAGACCCATCAGGAGTGCCCTCTCGAGATTGACGCGGTGAGCCGTGCAGAATTGAAACTTGATTATCATTATTTTGAGGATCTCCCTCTGTACGGTGGACAATGGGGGGAGGAATTACTAAAGGAGGAGTAGTGGAAGGAGTAAAAATAATGGAGAAAGGTATAGAAGTAGTGATTGATGAAGGTAAAGAAGCAATTATGGGAACGGAAGAGGTAAAAGAAGACAAAGGAGGTTCATTTAGAACAGGTCCTAAAGACCCACTACCAAAACCACTAACAAAGAGTTGATTTATAGATTCATGAGTGTCACGAGGAGGAGAAACATCATCATCAGGGATGATCAACGGAGTAATAACAGGTTCGGAAAGGGATAAGTGAGGGGAGACATCAGCCCCATCTTTAGAGACGATACGTCTCCTAGTTTGAGGTCTTGACACTAAAGAACCCTCGTCTTCCTCCTCAGAATCATCTTTTTCAGTAGATTTTCTCTTTGCAGATCCCAAGAATATATCTTGGTCTAAAGATATGCGAGTACTTAAGGAGTCACGGGAAGCCAAGATGGCCTATGGAGTAACTCCTCGAGTGGCAAAACCTGATAAAAAGAAGGGTGAAAGTTAGAACAACAAAAATATTTAAATATAGATAAGGTAAAAATAGAAATCCTTACCATGAGTTTTTACTTTCTAACCATAACGGTTGGAAAGAGTTTTCCATGATCTACCCTATAGTGGGGCAATCTTCAGTAATTTTTCTGCCCAAACACGGAAGTTGGGCACAGACTCCACAACGCCCATGGATACTAAAAAGAAAAAGAAGCAAGATTAAGAAAAATAAGCAAGCCTAGAAATAAAAAGGCACGAGAAAAATTTAATACTTACGTGCAAAATTCCACTTCTCAGGGAAGCGGATGTTTTTTTCACCCACTAAACCAATAGTGGGAGCAGCAACAAATTAGGCATACCACCACGATCTTTATCATCCTCGGGACTCACTAAAACTCTCTTACTCTTGGCTGCTAAGCCAAACATGCCGTTTTGAAAAAGCCTAGGGGAGTAAAAGTGAATTAGGTGGGGAAAAGTGAATTCAACATCCGCCATGTTAGCAAGGTGCCTCAAGCAGGCAACATCCCTCCACCCAATTGGACCAATTTGACCCAAACACACGTCGAAGAAATGACAAAGTCTAGAATGACCGGGTCAATGGCCGATTTAAACCCTAGAGTAAAGGGATATGTTTAAACAAAAGAGAATCCTATTAAGTAAGATGTGATCCTTTGATTTGAGTTAAGAACGATAATTGAAAAATTATCACTCCAATGACAGTCCTTATGAACTATGGGAGCTAAAATATATGTGATTTGAGTAGGGAATGGATCAGCACGGTCTAAAGAAGCAACTTGGGTCCTAAGAGACTCTCTATCATGATGAAAGGAAATCTATCCCTGATTTTGCTGATTGATTTGATTTCCTTGAGTGTTGTTGTTGTTGTCCGACGTAGTTGATTCAACACAGAAAACCGAGTTGAAATATAATTGATTATCAGATTCTCGATAACGGAACCAATTTATTTAACCAAAAAATAGATTTTAGCCAAAGCTAGAATTTTGAAGAATCAGGTTACTGATAATTGAAAAAGGTATAAAAAAGAATCGAACTTGAAAATAATATTCTTAGAAAACAAATAAATCAAAGTATATTTCAATAGTTACCCCCTTCAACTGATTACATATCTCTCCTTTTATAGGTCTCTTTGGGAATCTTTGGGAATACACGTTATACCTAAGTCATAATAAGGCTATTATGAGTAATTAATGTCATTAAATGCTACGTCATATAATCATTACATTGAATGTGTATATTCCTTAACGATTTCAGCATTTAATTCCTTTTTCATGCCGTATTTGCACCCTTTTCTTTAACCAGGTACATTCTTCTCATTTCTCGTATGTAAATAAACTTAAACAGGAACGGGCGCTGATCCTCTCGTCTCGTTTCTCTTCCTTTTTCCTTACCCGTGCCTGTTTTGTAATTCTTGAATCGTAACTTAGCATAACTCATTGACCATTCCACGTGTCATGACACGTCACCATATATGTGAATATAATTTTTCCCAATACAAGTACGGGGATCAGGATGACAAAACAAGACAAGTAAAATATTTATTAGGCTATTCTGCTTTAAAAAAAAACACCTCTCAAAATAAGCTCAAAAAAAACTATAAGATTGATTTGGTTATTGGTTCGCCTCTCTTTATTCTTTGGAGCAGATTATTTCAAAAAAGGAGCAATGAGAATATATCATATCTATCATACTAGTGGAAGTAAATATTGTAGTTTTGTTTTAAATTTTGTTGTCATCCCACACAAAAATATAGTAAAACTTTGCTTGAAATAATTATTTTAACACAAAATGAGAGGTGGAATTTATTCAAGAAATAAAAGTTGATTCTAGGACTATATTTCATTTTTTTAATAGCCTGAATCTTATTCCAATAATAATGCCAAGAAATGAGGAAGAAAAAGAAGCATTAAATGCTAGGTGGCTAAAAAATTTGGGAATATCTAAAATAATTACAATAGATGAGCCCACACAGCCAAAATGTCAAATTCCAATCATAATTGAGTATGTTATCTTTTGTATGGTAAAAATATGAGAGGCTTGGAATTGATAGTCCATTCTCCGCACAATTCCCTAACAAAGGAATATGATAAAAACAAGGAGAAAGGTCCAACTTTGCTTATCTCATGTACGATAAAAGTGTTCAAGTTTTTCTTTCTTAATATTTTTGGTCCGTTTACACCCATATCTTTAGCGATCTTTTCCTATTTGCATTTATCAAAATAAAGCTCTAACGTAAAATGGATGAACTCCACGCATTCAAATAAATTTTAAATTTATTTCTTAATATTTTAATTATTATTTAATATTACCCTCAAGTTGGAATTTGGTTAAAGGGTCACGAGCAAAAATATAAATAAATTCTTAACGGTGTGAAAATATTAGACCAAAAACTTAATAAAGAGCAAAGTTGCTCAATTTCGAATAGTATGTAGACAAATTTAATTATTTTCCCGAAAAACAATTATATAGTAATATTCTTTATTTAAATAATATTAGAGAACAAGGAATAAACCAAAAAAAAAAAGACTAACAAACAATGGATTGAGAAAGTTTAGAGTCCGTTTGGATATAAAAGCTTTTTTCCTTTCGTCCAAAACATTTTCACTTTTTTTCTAAATCCGCGTTTGTTCATAAATTTTTTTAATTTCACTTGAAGATGCATTTTGAAAATTTTCAAAAATTTTAAAAATTCCAAAAAGCTCTTTTTCAAAATTTTCACTCAAATTACTCACAAAATTTCAAAAACAATCCAAAAATTATATTCATACCCAGACACATCTCTAAATTTTGAATACCATTTTCACTTGAAAAAAAATTCCACCCTTTTTTGAAATTTTACAATTCTTATGTCCAAACTCCCACTTAATTGGTACTTTACGCCTTCTATCTTTTACAAAATTCAAGGATTAATAATCCAAGAATTAGAATTTTATATCCAATGTGGGATAGTTAATATTAAATCTCGATATTAACTAATATCTATAAAAATTATGGGATAAAATGTAATCTTGGATTTTATTTCGAAATTAGTATTTATATCCCGATAATAGACCAATCCCGTAATAATTTTATCGTGCTCACCCACATGAGGAATTTTCATATAAATCGCTATAATTTAGAGTACAGTAACTATAATTTATCTAATTACTATTCGTAGCAACGAATACAATATGTATCAAAGGATACAACTTGTATCTACTATATATAAATGTATATATAAGGGATACAATATGTATCAAATGTAGAAAAATAATACGAATACGAATAAGGCGAAATACAAAATGCAGAAAATAAAATATTCTTGTTGATAGTCGAGCTTAAGACCTCTTCTACCTAAGTGAATGCTCTAATCAACTAAGCTACGAGGGTTTGTTGCTCTCTTGCTTTAGTTCAAAACAATTAATCTCTTGTTTCATAGATTTGTTATAAATTTCAAATATAGCTATAAATGATAAATTTGATGAAAATATACTTATGAATAATAAATAAAATGATAATATTTTATGTGCCGCGTAATTTTTCCCATCCACATTGTTAGGCATCATGTCTAAGTTGCTCATCCACATTAATGTCACGATCCAATCTCCAAACCCAGTCGTGATGGCGCCTCTCGTGAAGACAAGGCCAACCAACCAACCCCAATCATCTCTTTAACAATTATTAAACATAAATGAATAGATAAACACAGCTTAACGACAATAATAACCTGTATTTACAACCCAACACAACCCGACCGGGGTGTCACAAGTCATGAGCAACTAAAGAAACCTGAAAACAGCTACAGGGCCAATAATATACAAAAAAATAAATTCTGGAAACTCTAAAGACAACGTCCGGTGCCGCGAACACTGGCGGTCACCTTGCTCAGCTACAATAACAAAATCCTCAATCAGCTCAAACCCGCTATCGGTAACAAATACCTGCAACTGCACGCGAGGTGCAGGGAGTAAAGTGAGTGCTCCAACTCAGTGAGTAACAAAAGTAAATAATAATTGAGCAGCAGAAATCACGTAAGGCACTCTATCATGCTATAAAGAACAGTGCAATCCTTTGAGAAATCAGTAAAATCGTAAAATCCTTTAGAACATATCTGGGCTCAGTTAAAACCTCTTTTAAAAATATCTTTTTCAAACAGTTAAGCAAATGAATGTGCAATCAGATAGTGCAAGTCAGCACATAAGTCAGCCCCTCGGGCACAGCACTCCACCAACAAATAACACCAGAGTATCTGGTAAACAGTGCAAGAAGTAGCATGGATACCAATGATATGAGAGTGCTGAATGTCATGACAACATTTTAAAATAAGAACAAATGTATGAGTGCAATGCAATGCATATGACGGTACACTCCGGTACCTGCTGCGGCGTGCAGCCCGATTCATTTAACATCAACGGCGCTCACTGGGGGTATGTACAGACTCCGGAGGGGCTCCTACAACACAAACGCAATATCAAGCCATCTCGTGGCATCAATAAATTCCTGGTCAGTCATTGTTACCTGACCGGTCAGTCATTGTTACCTGACCAATTTACAACATACAGTGTCATTGTTACCACTATTTCAACTCACATCATACAGTGTGATTGTTACCACTATTCCAAGTCACATCATACAGTGTCATTGTTACCACTGTTCCAAGTCACATCATATAGTGTCATTGTTACCACTGTTCCAAGTCACATCATATAGTGTCATTGTTACCACTATTTCGAAATCACTGCTGCGGTGCGCAGCCCGATCCATGCTCAGTCCAGAAATCAACATAAGCCCCTTGGGAGTTTGTAAAATAGTAATTTTCAGCCCGAAATATCATTTAAAATATCATTTGAGTTTTCAAAACTTAGAAGTATGACTGAGTTGCAAAATAGTATTTAAAACATTGGACTAAAATCAAATGATATGCAAGATATGCTAAAACAGTAATATCAATCCCCGAAGGATTCACATAGTTGGCACGAAGCCCAAACATGGCAGTCAGCCCATAGTATGATGATACAAGTAGTTTCAGTCAAATACACGGTAAAATCAACAACCGGGACGGACCAAGTCACAATCTCCAACGGTGCTCTATCCCACGCTCATATCCGGCGTGCAAGTCACCTCAATACAGCACTATGATGTGAAATTCCGGGGTTTTAAACCCTCAGGATATCATTTACAAGTATTACTCACCTTGAACCGGTGAAATCTCTAGCTCGCGACGCCTTTGCCCCTCAAATCGGCCTCCACGCGCGTCGTATCTAACCAAATTCAGAGCGAACACATTACCATATGCCAAGAGAACAATACCCAATCAAAAACAATCAAAATATAGCAAAAATCTCGAAACTAGCAAAATCCGAGCCCGGGCCCGCTTCTCAAAATCCAGAAAATTTTATATCAATACAATCCTTATCTTGCCACGATTCAATACTTATCAAACTCACAAGAATCGGAGTCCATTTGACCCCTCAAATCAGTAGTTTAAACTCTTTTAAGTTTCAAGCCCTAACCTCAATTTTAAACCTTTATTTCATTGGATTTTCAGTGTTAACCCATGTCTTTACACCATAATAACATAATCTACGTCCAAGAATCCATGCATGATGAAAGCCCTCGAAACCCTCTTCAAAAATCGCCCAAAACCTCCTTAGTCCGAAGTCCAAAATATTTGTTTCCTTAAAAAAAATCGCGAAGAAGACTTAATATGTTCTGCCCACTGATTTTCGCTTTTGCGGCATAAAAAACCGCTTCTGCGGTTACCGCTTTTGCGGAAAATATTCCGCTTTCACTTAATCCTCCAGGTCCGCTTCTGCGGTCCAAAACCGTATCTGTGGTGACCGCTTTTGCGGATAGCCTTCCGCTCCTGCGGAAAATACCAAGCCCCCCAGGACCTCTTCTGCGACCCCTTCCACCGCATCTGCGGAACCGCTTCTGCGATCCCTTTTCTGCAGATGCAGAAATACTAGGTATCAGTACCATCAGCAATCACATAAGTCCAAAATTCACCCCGTTGGCCATCCGAAACCATCTCAAGGCCCCCGGGACCTCAACCAAAAACACATATATGTTTTAATACATTATCCAAACTTGTTCCAATCATCAAAACACGTCAAACAACACCAAAATCATCAATTCAGCACGGATTCATGCCTAAGTTTCTTCAAAATTTCCGAAACACATATTCGATCAAAAACCCAACCAAACGACGTCCGAATGACTTGAAATTTTGCACACATATCACAAATCACATATCGAAGCTACAACAACTCTCGGAATTCCATTCTGACCCTCAGATCAAAATCTCACCTATCAATCGGATTTCGCCAAAAATACTAACTCGCCAATTCAAGCCTAATTTTACACCAGACCTCCAAAATCAATTTCGATCACGCTCCTAAGTCACAATCCCCAGAAGCTAACCGAATCACCGGAAATCACATCCGAGCCCTCTAACTCAATAGTCAACATTCGGTTGACTTTTCCAACTTAAGTTTTCCTTAAAGAGACTAAGTGTCTCATGTCTTATCAGATCCAATCCAAATCAACTCTAACACACCACATACCGATAACGAAACATGAAATGGGGAAACGGAGCAACAAGACATGAGACGACGGGTCGGGTCGTCACAATTAACTATGTTGGTCACTAAAAACGTAGACTATGGTAGATGTAGAAGAATTCATCAAATTAAACTTGAAGCCAGTTTGAGAGACCGTTTTCGATAGACCAAAAAAAAAGGATATTAATCCTAGAGGGCTAATTTCACATATTATTATTAAGTTAATTGATTGTAAAAGTAAATTCACAAAACTATTTTTATCATTAAAGTAACAGAAATATTACTCGCAATAAAAGTAAAGTTACTAAACTTTTCTTTCTTTACAGTAAAATCACAAAATTAGTTTTTGTTATATTAAAGTAATTGAACTTTATTCATGATAGCAGTAAAGTTACTAAAAATTTAATCACTATAACCAACAAAAAATTTCTATCAAACTTTTGCTGTTATAATTTATGTTGTCATGTATGTTTCTCAACCCAAACGAATATGAACGATCAAATACTTTGTATCTAATCGTCATCGAACCAGAAACTAATATATAGAGGTCTTTATACATCAATAGATAGCATTAATTAACATAAAAAGGATGAAATCATATAGAAATTAATAATGATGTTGACGATGGTAAGTAGTTGTAATGATCCGGCCGATCGTTTCATGAATTTCAGCCTCGTTTTCTCCACTTCTATCTCATTATGTCTTGTTCAGCTGCATTATGTGGTATCGAGTTGGTTGATTCAAGTTCGGAGTGGTTTTGTAAAAGAGAAATGAGACACTTAGTCTCTTAAGTTGATTATAAGGTTGGAAAAGTCAACCTGAAGTTGACTTGTGAGTAAATGATCTCGAAACTTGGTTTTTATGATTCAGATAACTTCGGGAGGTGATTTGGGACTTAGGAGCATGAACGAAATGCATTTTGGAGGTCCGGAGTAGACTTTGGCTTGAATTGGCAAAAATGAATTTTTGGCGTTTTCCGGTTGATAGGGGAGATTTTGATATCGGGGTCGGAATGAAATTCTGGGAGTTGCAGTAGGTCCGTTGTGTCATATGAGATGTGTGTGCAAAATTTAGGTCATTTGGACGAGGTTTGATAGACTTTTTTTATCTAAAGATGAACTCGAAAGTTCTTAAGCTTGAATACGTGGTTAAGTTGATGTTCCAATGTTGTTTTAGGTATTTTGAAGATTGGTACAGGTTTGGAAGGTGGTATATGACTTTCTCGTGCTTTTGGTTGAGGTCCTGGGGGCCTTGGGGTGATTTCGGATGGTTGACTGGAGATTTTGAGTTGGAATTGGTAGCTGAAGTTCTTAGTTCCTGTCATAACTGCACATGCGGCTTGGAGACCGCATGTGCGGGCCCACAGAAGCCGAAATGAAGTTGGAAGACGCGGCCAAGAGTGGGAAAGACTGGAGCTACAGACGAGGAACTTTGGGCACACCTGCGATGGCGCAAGTGCGAGAATTTGATTGCAGGTGCAATGGCTGAGCGGATAAGTGAAATCCGTAGATGCGCACCTGGGACTGCAGGTACGGGTCCGCATGTGCGATAATTGGACCGCAGATGCGGTTTTTGCTGGGTCAGAACATATATAATCCACCCTTCGCAAATTTGGGTTATTTTTCATCACATTTCAAATGGGAAAAAGATTTGGAGAGCAAATTCATGGGAGAATTCAAGAGGGTTTCTTAGAAGTAAGGTCCTTGGTCCCTAAACTTATTTTTATGATGATTTTTAAGGTCATAACTTGAAATCTATGGAAAAATTAGTAGTAAATTGGGGGTTAGGGCTTGAAAAATTAGAGACCTAAAATTAGAAATTTGAGGGTCCATTTGTGGTCGGATTTCAGTGCTTTTGGTATGAATGTACTCATGGGGAATAAGGATTCCATTGATGTAAATTTTGTCGGATTCCGAGATGTGGGCCCAGGGGTCGGGTTTGGTCAATCTCTGAATTTGTGTTATAATTTAATTAATTTCATATGTGTTTCACTCCTTTAGCATATATTAATGGTTATAAACTGATTTTGGTTAGATTTAGGGTATTTGGAGGCCGAATCGAGAAGAAAAGGCATCACGGGCTAGAGTTTGGATTGGTTTGAGGTAAGTAACACTTCCAAACTTGGTTCTGAGAGTTCGAAACCCTGAACTATGTGTTCTATGATTACTATTAAGGTGACGCAAATGCCAAGTGACAGGCATGTGGGCGTGCACCGTGAGAAATGCGGCCTGGATCATTTCAGAGTACTTTTTAGTGACTCTTTCTTGCTAATATCTGTGTTTCACTTATGTGATTAAGTTAATGAGATACAAATCATGCCACTTTATCATGTTAAGGCTTCACGCTAATACTGTTGAGACCCGAGAGGTCGTTTCTTACTGTCATATCATTAACTTTGTTGATATTCTGTACCCAGTCCTGTTCATACTTATTATATCATGCATCAGTCTGAATTATTGCTATTTAACATATTATATCATTGTTCGAGATAGTATCATGACATTTGAGCCCGTGTATGTAAGGCTAGAGAGTTATGATAGAGTGAGGCCGAGAGCCTGATATTGAGTAACTGTATGGGATAGGGCTACATGCCGCAGCAAGATATTGAACATGCCTTTGTTGGCTTGTTGTAACGACCCGACCCGTCGTTACGGGAGTTACCGCTCCATTTTTCCCATTTTATGCTTCTATATGTTTCATTATATGTATTTGGAGAATCTGAAGTAATTCGGATAAAGTTTGGTTAGAAATGAGGCGATAAGTCTCTTATTGAGAAAGTTAGTTTGGAAAAGTCAACTCAATGTTGACTTATGAGTGAGAAGGCTTGGAATGGATTTCTGATGATTCGACTAGTTTCGGGGGATGATTTATGACTTAGGAGAGCAATTGAAATTGAATTTGAAGGTCTAGAGTAGAATTAGGCTTGAATTGGCTAAGGTTGGATTTTGGCGAATTCCGGATGGTAGGTGAGATTTTGATCCAAGGGTCGGAATAGAATTCCGAGAGTTGCAGTAGCTCCGTTAGGTGATTTTGGATATGCGTGCAAAGTTTCAGATAATTCAGAGGTGTTTAGGTCGGGTTTTAGATCAAATGCAAGTTTCAGAAGTTTTAGTTTAACTTAGGCTTGAATCTGTGGTAATTCGATGATTTTGATGTTTGTGATAGTCTTTTTATGTTACGAGCAAGTTTGAATGAAGTAATAGAACATATCTGTGCATTTGGTTGAGGTCCCGAGGGCCTCGTGTGAATTACGGATGGTTAACGGATCGATTTTGGCCTCATATGGACTGCTGGTTTGCTGGTATTTCTGCAGCAGAGATTTACTCCATGCGATCGCAAGAGAGGGGATGCAATCGCATAGAGCAAAAGTTGAGGGGGGCTGTATTGGCCTATGCGATCGCAATAGGCTTTGTATGCGATCGTAGAAGAGGAATTTTCAGGCCTATGCGATCGCAGGGGTGAGCTACGCGATCGCATTGAAGGATTTTTGGAGGCAGCATTTTTTGGTCTATGCGATCGCAATGGTATTGATGCAATCGCATAGAAGGGTCGCCTAGACAGAACAGATTAAGGGTTAATTTCAGTCGCGACCCACATTATTTTCCACCATTTTTACTCCACCAAGAGAGCTTTTTGAGCGATTTGAAGAGGGTTTTCAACGGGTAGTGATTGGAGGTAAGTCTCTTGACTTAAAAACACCATTTTTATGAAGAATCAACCCTCAAATCCATGAAAATAGGTTGAAATTGTGAAGAACTAGGGCTTGGTTTTT
>MU740340.1:6188-18496 GCA_026770625.1 Nicotiana glauca
TCCTTTTAAGAGCTTTAAGAAGTGATTCTATATATAAGCACACAAATGTGGTTGTCCCTCACCAATGAGGGACAAAGTGCAAGATAAAATTCACTTCTTCAAATTTTTCATTTTCCCTCCATTTCCAATTCACACTTCTTCTACTTTAAAGCCAAATGGCTTAAAGTCTCCAACACTAGCTCCCTGGCTCATCTTCTTCTTTCATTCTTAATTTTTGTTTCCTCCCTTTCTTCTTCTTCTTCTTCTTCAAGTAAGAAGGTGGCAATGGTGAAGAATTCTGTGACTTAGGCCATAAATCAAGGCCATTCATAGGTAATATGGAAACTTCATAGATCATGGGAATTCAATAACAGAGACTTAAAGGTCTTGAATATCAACAATACCATGGTTGGGTGTGAAGTTCATATCGAAAGAAACTTTTATTTTTGAAGTCTTAGTCCTTTTTGGCGAAGGTGGAAGACGACTGGGCAGAAAGGACAATATTGGAAAATTGAGGGGAAAAGGCACATGATGGATATGGTCTTTTGATCATGCTGTTAGTTTTTGTGGTAAAATTTAATGGAAGGATGATTCTTGCAACTCTTTAAGTAGTACAGGGATGTTTTTGTTTACTAGGATAAAACAAGGATGTACGCTTAGTTTGAGCCATAGTTTAAGGATGATTTTTGCAAACAACACAATAATATAGACTAAGAACAAAATTTAAGGCAGTAAAGACAACAATGAATGAACAAATGATAAGAACAACAAGTAATTAAATGTGGACAAACACAAGTAAGGAAAATGAGGAAGTAACCAAGACTGTTCAACCAACAAGCCTCTTTAGCAAGAATGTACAACAAGAATCACAGCCGAGGTACTACGCCTCATATCCATATTCCATAATTTAAAATCAAGATCTTTTCTTATACCACCACGTGAGCCTTATATTTAGATATTTTTGCAATTTTTTTTCAAAATAGCTACACACACTTTATCCCCCTTATGTCACCGTGTGGCTTCAAGTAATTTCCTTATTAGTAGCACACACTTAAATCCCACCTTATGTCGTCGCATGCACATCAATCCATATTCTTTTACCACCGCATACGCATCGATATCATAACACAATAACAATTCGCACCACTAGTGTCCATATGCCATAACTTGCCAAAATCAACAACACCAATATTATCACAACATATAGCTCACGGCTTAACCACAATATGAACAAGAATCTCAATGATAAAAATATGAATGAGAAATACTCGACTAGGAAACATACCTCAACAATTAACAACTTGAACCTCAATGTGATAACTTCTATAACTTCAACATCAATAACCCAACAAGAAGATATTTCCACGAATTGACCACTTCAAATATGACTAATTCAACAATAAAATGGGTAACAAGACAATAAGAGATGTAAAAACTTCAACTAAAGCATGTAAAAGAAAACTTAACAATAAAAAATTAAACAAGTGCTAGCAACGTTGACTAGTGCATGTGAGAGTAAATTAAACAATGAAAGATATAACATGTTAAGACAAAATTTAATTAAATATATGGAAAAAGTCTAAAAGTCTAAACCATTCAAAATAACACATATAGCCTTGTGTACACGTCTTCCACAGAATACAAATAACACAATCAACCCAAATTCTAAGGGGTATTTTCTCCCCCTTCTCCACAAAGTTACACAAGATACTTACTTCAACTAGGCTAAATCAACCCTCAAATATAGCTTTTTTCCTAAAGTTCACATTAAAAAGTCAACAAAAGTCAATCTCGAGCTTGTCCGGTTTCCAAGGGTAGATTCTCAATAGCCATAATCCATACGAGTCTATATATGTATTTTGTTTTCAAATTCGATTCCAAATCGACTCTTAAAATCAAAATTTTATTTTTCAAAACTTTGACAAAAAAACCTATATTTCCTATTTGATCCTCACAAAATTTGATGTTAATTTATAGTATATAATCATGATATATAGTTCAAAATTGATTAGAATCACTTATCTAATGGTTGTAAATAAAAATCCTCTCTCCAAGTCGTCTCCTACCGAGTTTAGGGTTCTAAAATAAGATGAAATCCCGACTTTACAACCTTTTGTTCAGTTGCAAATATCGCAATTGAGACAATGAGTTTGCAATTGTGAACCCTTGCAATTGCGAATAAAATCTCGCACTTGCGGCTGCTGACAAGCCTAGGAGATGTCTCACTAGCGACACACACTTCGCATGTCATTCTCTCAGACGCAACCTATTTTTAACAAATGGGAACTAACCCACCTAAGACTTATCTTCGCAATTGCAAACCAGGTATCACAACAGCGATATCTGAGTCCCCACTGTCATGTTCTCAATTTCAAATTTAGTGCTCGCAATTGCGACAATTTTAGCACCAACACACCAGCAACCTGGATTTGAGTCCAAATCTTTTCGAAACACGCTCGAAACTCACCCGATCCCTCGAGGCTCCAAACAAACATCCACGAAATATATTATACAAAATCGCTTGCATCAAGGAGTAAGAATCAAGGAAACTCTTTAACTCGTGCCCGGCCGTTGCACTAATAATTTGATCATTTTTTGGAAATGGAAATAATTCTTTAGGGCACACCTTATTTAAGTCTTTATATTCTACACACATCCTAAAGTTGTTATTATTTTTAGGTACTACTACTATATTGACTAACCATTCAGGATATTGTATCTCCCGGATCGAATAGATATTGAGTAATTAGGTTACCTCTTATTTGACAAACTTGTTCCTAACCTCCGCTATCGGGCATTTCGTTTGCCTTACCGGTGGAAAGTTAAATCGAGACATAGCTTGTCGACCGCTTCCTCCAATGGGATACCTGTCATATCCGAGTGCGACTATGAAAAGCATTCAATATTATCTTTAAGGACATTCATAAATTCTAACAAGAGCTCGGTATTTAATCATGTTCCCAGATGAAACTTACTTTCCAAACTCTTCGAACAGGGCCACTTACTCGAGTTCTTCCACGGTCGACTTGGTCGCATCCGTCTCCTCTATCATCTGTAAATATCTTAGAACCTGATAGGATTTTGGCGACTCCTCAACTTTATCTTTTTTATTCGCAAAAAGGAGAAGGCACTTATTCTTGTAATTTCTATTTATTGGACTCTTTTCCCCTGCTACTGAAAATGGTCATCGTGTTCATCTCCCTTTCCCCTGCTGGTATCCTCTTATTTGCATTATACCTTATTGAGTCAAAAATTTAAGAAATTGGTGATATGTCGAGGCCAGAACCTTCATCTTGTGTATCCACGACCTTCCAAGGATCATGTTATAACACATTTCACCATCTACCACTACGAACATGATGGACTTTGTTATGCCTTTGGCATGAGTGGGTAGAAAATTTCTCCTTGGAGTCTTTTGTCGCGAGTCATCGACATCTTCACTTTCTCTGCTGCTGAAAAAGTTATCCCATTGGCATTTTACCCTCCGAAGATCATGTTGATGGTCATCTGAGACAACCCTTCTGTTGTCTTCAAAAGCTCTACATTGTCCTGGCTTCAGCCATAATTATTTTTGGCTCGGTCACTTAAAACCTATCTAAGATGAACATTTTTTAACAATGTCGCTACCTCGTCGTGAAGATGTTGACAGACCCCAGTTATATAGTCTTGAGTCCTATGGTATTCACTATAAACTAGATCTTCTAGCTAGGATCTAATTGTATTAGCTTTGGGAATCGTGCTTCTTTGATATTTCGCATTGCCAACACCAACTCTACCAGGCTGATGTTAAAGTTGTAATTTGATAACATGTGATATGTGGAATCTCAAGCCCTGGTACCTCTTTATCCTACAATGACCTATTTTTTCAGTCGTTATCAGTTTTTCTGTCCAGAGCAAACCAATCCAATGATTGGAACCCCTTTCTGTTACACCCATCGACCTCTCATACGATGGAAAATGACCTCTAAGGACCACCGATCTGCATTAAAGTCATTCTTAAACATGTCCTGAGTTTTATCTATACCCTGTCCCTTAGTCGATATTGACGATCCAAGCTGATCATCTTCTATTCTTATTTTTGATTCATAGAGGTTTCGGACATCCGTTCATGTGGTTTCCTGAAACTCGAGAAAGCTCTCCTTCAATTTTCGGGAGGCATCAGAACCCAATAGGTTTACACCCTTCGTGAATGCCTCTGTTGCCCACTCATTTAGAACCGTCAGTAGCATCATCCTTTTCTTTCTAGAACCGGATAACAAATTCTCTTAGCAACTCTGATTTGCCCTACGAAAGTGTGAATATGTCTACATTTCAGGCTTGAACCTTTCTTTCTCCAGCATCGGCCTTAATGAACGAATTTGCAAGCATTTCAAAAGAATCAATTGAATTCTCGGGTAAGAGGGAGTAACATGTCAGGTCCCTCTTCGTGAGGGTTTTACAAAACTTCTTCAATAGAATTGACTTGATGTCATGTTGAGCCAAATCGTTTCCTTTCATTGTCGTGGTGTATGTTTTGATGTGCTCCTGTGTATCCAAAGTCCCATCATATTTTGGTATGTCAAGCATCTTGGATCTCTTCAGAGTTAGCTCTGGTGCTGCACTTAGCTTAAATGGCAGTTGCATATACTTTTTTGAATCATGCCCTTTTAGCACTAATGGCGCGCCCGAAAATGTAATCAACCTAAGCTTGAATCTCCTTCATGTTCTAATCCATTTATTCATTCATTTCTCTCAAGAATATCATGAGCTCGGTTTGAAAGGATCACTCCCGCTATTATTCCCAAATCTGCTACTGGTCCCTCCGGCTTATCGAAACCAAATTTTCCCCTTTAGTTGTTGTTATCGGTTCTTTGAGCTATTTGATTTGTGGGAACACTGGTAGCAATCAGTCCCCTCCCCCATTTGCATTATTGGAGGGGCCTGGCAATGGTTAGTTTAACTCTGTCATTACCCGATCCTCCCTCAAAAGGTGATTCCTGATTGCTATATGTTTTTCCCTCAGGAGTTTGATCGTTTCTGTGACATGCTCCGCCTATTCATTATCATGAGTTTGTCTCACACATACCGAGGATATTTACCTTTACGAACTGGAGTCGACTCTTCCCCTTCGTTGCAGGTCTCGCTGATCGAGTTATCACACTAGGATATTTTTTCCCTTTCAACACGTGCTTCAACGTTGTATGTGTTGTTGGCATCATTGGCTTCCATATCTAGTTTCTACTAAGTAAACAACCAAAAATTGTTAGTAATAAATGAATAGACCAAAGCGATTATGTAGCTATCTATGCTCCACGGTGGGTGCTAAACTTTTTACTCGTAAAATGGTACAATTTAATTTGTAATGTGGTTTATAGATAAATGAATCGATTGGATCTAAAAATGATAAAAAAATGTAACAGAAATAAGATTTAATAGCTAAAATTAAAGAAGAAAACAAGCCTGGTTCTGAACTCGGCCTTTCCAAGAGCGGAAGTGAAAGTAATGATAAAGGGATGGCAAAATTATTAGATTGAGAGAAAAATAGTAAAGTATAGATTTATTGTGCAGAATATTTCATGTCCCTAAAAATGGTTATTAACCCCGCTATTTATAGCTCTACATTGAGAAACAAGATCCTAGGATCAAACTCCTCTTAAATTAGAATAAAAGTTTCATTGATGATAACATAACAACATGCTTTGAATTCAAATATTCTGTAATGGTTGCTCGCTGAATGCTAGCAAATATTCCATGTAACTACTGCTTATTGAATGCTATCTAATGTCGAACTCTTGAACTTCTATTGCCGACGATGTTCCCTTCCGAATCCGTCTGGTACCGGTCACACATATTGCATCCGGTATTAGTTGTTTCACGACTCATCTTTTGCTATCTTCGATTTCACGTCTTACATTACTATTTGACCACCAGTTATCAACTAATTTTACCTCGTACATTGTTATTTTTGTCTTTACTCAGCTCGTTATTTGTACTAAAACTTCTTGGAGTTGTATTTGGATATTCTACAATTGTGTATTTTCAGATTTAAACTTATGTTATGGTATTATTCGTGTTTAGACTAATTACATTTTTATGGAATTCCGTTTTTTATTATGCTTATTGGTTCACATAGTGATTTGAGGTTAGGTACCATCACAACCTTGAGGGAAATTTGGGTCATCAAAGAATCCTTGATCCGATGAAGTTACTGGGCTAATAGAATGATCAATCTGATTAATATCAAAGAAAGACAGTCAATTAGTAAGTGAATAAAAAAAATTTGTTAATTGGTAAATGATCTCAACATAGAGATAAGTGTGAATCTGAATGGATAATAAAGATTTTAAGATCCCCATCGGGCTGGGAGTAGTGGTTACAATTCATAAAGTGAGTTGGTTAGATATCCAATTTCTCAATTAAATGGGATTATTAGGGACCCTTATGGTAGGTTAATTCTTTTTAAAATACAAAAGTAACCTTATCATCTTACAACTAACATGCTCACTAGTATTCTACAAAGAATTGCACTTGATCTCCAAATGCTGAGTAATGTAAAGTTTGACTCAGGAATACATAAACGCACGATTAATGTCAACCGCTTACAAGTCTCTTTCAATAGTTTCTGCATTTCATTTCTAGTACCTAAATGTTCTAAGATTATGTTGTTTGTACTGTGTACTTGTTTCTTAATTTGTCGGTTTGATACCGGATACATGCTATTTCACGACCCAAAATTCTAATGATGGAATCGTAATTGTGCCTAATATCTACTTTTTAGGCAAGACAACATTAACACAATAACTAAAATAATTTAACAGTAAAAGAGATATTTATATTAATAAAAGGGTGAAACAACATAACGAATAATAAAAGTACAACCAATGCCGTCTAAGACTATCCATAGAATTTGGTGTCCCAACTATATGAGCCACTAAATATGCTAAATACAAGTCTGAAATGAAAATAAAATATTGTCTGGAACAATAAAAAGTAGATAAAGGTAGGAAGGGACTTCAGATCTGCCATTGCCAAGCAGTACTACCTCTTGTCTCCTAGGAGGAAGGGTCTAAGCTATCACCTCCGAACAGACACACAGTGTGTGTCTCTCTCTCTTTATATAAATATATATATATATATACATATATATATTTTACTGCTATGTGCAACCCAATCCACATGTATAACACTATTGTAGTGTGCAATCCGATCCATATATATAATAATGCTACCAACTACGGTGAATCTCAAAATGTAATATAAAAAGGGAACTAGAATCCCTAAATTTTGTAAGACAATCCAATATAATAGAACAAAGTAAAATAGAGAGCAAGTAAAAGCAAATAGGCCAGTAAAGGCATGAGACATGTAAAAACATCTATATAATAACACGTAAGAGTAGATAACAAGTAAAGACATGCAATAAATAAAGGGATTCATAAATGGAAGCATGTAGCAAATAGAGATATGTAATAAGTGGAGGCATCTATTTAACAAGTAAGGACATGTAGCAAGTAAAACATGTAACAGGTAAAAATATAGAATAAATAAAGACATGGTATAATTAAAGACTTGCGATTAAGTAGTACACCACGCATAACTTGAATCCATGAAAACACATATACACTCGCCAGCTTACATATACGTCATCCCCACTAGAAAATAGGCCAATCAAGTCCTAATTCCCTCAAATAACGATCAACCACCATACTTACCTTTTTTTGGAATACAATCAACAATCCAACACGACTATCTCTTTGAAATAAGCCTCCAAACCATCAAAATTTGGTAAATAATTGTTCAAATAAGTCAAAACAAGCTTTAGAAACTACATCCATATGATATAAGTTCAATATTTAATATAACAAAAAAGTCAACCAAAAGTCAATCCGGACCCACGTGTTCGAAATTTGAAATGAAGAATAAAATTTTGATTACCCATTCACCCCTGAGCCCGAATATGTAATTTATTTCAAATCTGACCTAATTTGAGGTCTAAATCACTATTTAAAAAATTCTGGTAATGACCCGACTAGTGATTTCGTGTATTATAGCTCTATTTCTCCTACTTGATGCTTTACAGATGTGTATTTGTGATTACATGACTTGCTAAATTGATTGGTTTAGTTCGGAGTAGTGTTGGATTGAATAGGGACACTTAGTCTCGATGTTGGATGCTTAAGTTGTAAGAGTAGACAAGAGTTTTATTTTTATGTCAACAATCCCAAAATAGTGTTTTGATAGTTTCAACTGGTTCGTATGGTGATTTTGGGCTTGGACCTATCCCCGAATTTGGATTTGGAGGTTCGTAGGTTGATTTGCTGCTCTTTGAAAAAAATGGAAAGTTGAAGGTTTGGAAGGTTGAGGTTTGACCAAGACTTGACTTTGTTGATATCGGGTTCTGATTGCAGTTTCGGGAGTTGGTATAGGTTTGTTTTGTCATTTCATAGTTCTATGCTAAATTTGATATTATTCCGAATTGATTTGATATGGTTCATCATGAGTTTTGAAAGTTGAAAGTTCATTAGTTTATTAGTCTTAAACTGAGGTGCGATTCGTAGTTTTAATATTATTTGGCATGATTTAAGGCCTTAAATAGGTTTATATTATGCTTCAGGAATGGTTAGTGTTGTTCGACGAGACCCCAAACATGTTTCAGATGGATTTCGGATCATTGTTTATTGTATTAGCAATGCTGAAGTTTTGTCGAGTCTGATGATTTCGCACCTACAAAGTTAGGTTGCAGATGCGGCATCGTAGATACGACCCTAAAGGATCAGATGCATGGGTGAGTTGGAGGAGCTGTGTCTGTAGATGTGGAAGGCTTGGCGCAGAAACATGATCGCACCTGCTATGGGAGACCGCAAAAGTAGGTGCACAACTGCGTGGGGGAAGAACATAGAAACGGGAGGTCGGGACTTAAGTGAGGACCATAGATGCGGCCTTTAACCGCAGAAGCGAAGCCGCAAATGCGGTGGATTATCTACAAATGCGGAAATCACTAGGCAGACTTTATATTTCGAAAGGTTTGGTTATTTTCATTATTTGGAGTTGTGGAGCTCGACAAGAGGCTATTTTTGGAGAGGATTTCCCCATATTTGAAAGGATTCGAGTCTTTCCGATGTCAATTCACGTGGGAATGGGATTTTTGGACTATTAATTCACGTGTTTTGAGGTAACTAATATATCTGAACTTAGTTTGAGGATAATTATTCCCAATGGACTATGATACTTGAGATATTTTGGGGGTGACACACATACTAAACGACGAACGTGTGTGTGTACACTTGGGTATTCATGATCTGGGAGGACTTTAGGCTTCTAGTAGACTAGTTAGCTTTCATTCCTGCTTATCCGTGTTCTCTCTACTTGAATTATAATAGCTATAATTTATGTTAGAAATCATGTGTAGGCTATGTGCTTATTTGTTTGAGATATGATATGGATAGTCTTATTGTTTGAGTTTTTTGCCTTAATTCTTGCCATATCCTCATTCATAATTTTCCATTCACATAATATATCTCAGTCTATGTACATTATTTGTATGTCAAATCACATACTATTTTTGACTATTATATATGATACTGCTTGGGCTGAGTTCTATGAGATGTTAGCTATTGAGACTTGAGAGGTTGATGATTGATGTGGGCCATAGGGTCATATTATGAATTTATATTGGACCAGCTTTCATGCTTCAACAGATTGATCTTTGGATCGAGTTGCACGCCGCAACAATTATATTGATTGATTAGCACTTAGGCAATGATCTGCCCCTCCGGAGTCCGATATCACAATGAGTGTAGGCACATGGTTATATATGTGCTTTAGTGATGGGCATTTCTGCCCCATACAATCTAAGTGTGATGGAGTGTGTGAAGGTGAGGGGCGCTTGTGCTAAGCAGTGTGAGGGTGCTAAGAGTGAGTGTAATTGTTGATTCCACTGTGATGTTATTAACTTGACATGCAAGCATAGAGATGTATTTTCTTCATACCGGGTGGTAAACAAAATATCATATGTGTTGTTGAAAGTTTGGAAAATGAAAGTTTACTTGTCAACTCATGTTTTAGTGATTTCAAAAAAAGATTGGGCTTTGATTGTTAACCTCGAAAGCATGTCTAATTTTTCGTATTTATGATCGAGCTGAACGTGATATCTTTTGAGTTATTACTTTATTGTCTTCATTAGTTTATGAATTGTTATTTGATTATTGGTGTTGGACAATGAATTTCTGCTGAGCTCGTCAGTACTTTTATCCCAATATTAGGTTTGTTACTTATTGAGTACATGGGGTTGGTTGTACTCATACTATACGCTGAGCTTTATGTGCATATCCAAGTACTTCAGGGCGTGGTCATTGTTAGAGGTTCGTAGCGGTTTCAGCTTGTAGAAACTAAGAGGTAGCTGTTATGTCATTCGCAAACCTTGAAGTTCTTTTTAGTTTATTTTGTTATCATTGTTCTATCATTCAGGCTGTTTAGTATTGAGTATTGCCTCTTTATTTTTGATGTACGGTAATGCTTATGTACTCATTGACACCTGTTCATTGGGATGGTTGTAGTTGTGTTATTATTGTGTTTCTGAGATATTTTGTGATATTTCCATTGTTGAGATTACTAAGCTTATGTTAATTCACTTATTGTTATTGTGAAATAGTTGGCTTGCATAGCAAGTAGAATTAGGCATCATCACGGCTCTAGTGGTAGTTTGGGTCATGACAATTTGGTATTAGAGTGCTAGTTTCATAGGTCTCATGAGTCATGAGCAAGTTTAATACAGTCTTGGGGATCGGTGCAGAGGCATCTGTACCTATCTTTGAGATGCTTTCGAACTATTAGGAAACTTCACTTCCTTTCATTCTTGTTGTCCAGATATGTTAATTCTGAAGTCTGAACCTTTATTCTTCTATTCTCTCACAGATGGTGAGGACACGTTCAACTGATTAGGTTCCAGAGCCCCAAAAGACATCCACTACTAGGGGTACAGGCCGGGGCTTAGATAGAGCCAAAGATAGAGACAGAGCTTAGCCTAGAGAACATGCAACAGTACTGATATTGAGCCTCAAATAGAGTAGGGGGAGGAGATTTATGTTTTGTCCAAGCCAGTTGGACCAGCCCAGGTCCTAGAGGGGTTTATTGCTGCCCCAGTACTTCAAGATGCCCTAGTCCGCTTGGTTGGCCTTATGGCGAGTGTGCACATGCCAATATATTTCCAGTTGTACCACATATTTCTTAGGATGGGAGAAGATCTTAGACTCCCGATACTCACACTCTAGAGCATGCGGATCACGGGTATCAAACCCCAGAAATTCTACCAGTTGGGGCAATTCAGCCTGTGTCTACTATATAACCTGGAGAGAAAGACACGATGTCGGTCAATGAGCTACAGAGATTAGACAAGTTCACCGAGTTGTATCTTGCTCTCTTTGGTGATACACCTTATGAGGACTCCCAGAATTTTTTGGACCATTTCCATGAGGTATTACGCAACATGGATATAGTGGATTCCAACGAAGATGACTTCATAGTGTTTCTGATGCATGTCTCTACCAAGAGGTGGTGGCATGAGTATGTTTGGGAAGACCAACAAGTTTACATCCTCTAACTTTGGCCAATTTCTCACTGTTGCTCTTAGAGATGTTCACTCGCTTCATGTTGAAAGTGGACTTCTGCTATCAATTTGAGCACCTTCAGTAGGGTAGCATGACCATAACTCACTATGAGACCGAATTTGTGGATTTATCATGCCATACAGCTATTATGATCCTTACTAAGAGAGAGGTGCAATGGTTTTTAGATGGTCTTATTTATTGTATCAGGATGCAGATGACTAAAGAGACTAAGGATGATATTTCTTTTACTTGATTATAAAAATCGTCGGGAGGATTGAGCACATCAGAGGTTAGAGTAGGGAGACGGTGTCACGCCCCAAAATCCGAGGAGCGCGACCGGTGCTCAACCGAGTAAACCCGACTGAGCAAGCCTGCTATGCTTCATTCTACCCAAGCTAGTTCATAAATAAAGAGGGGATATTATCCCAATTAATAAGCGCGAAGAAATCTGTCGTTAGCAACCCTCATTTCAATCTTGCTAATTGCTTCATTTAGTTTTAAAATATTACTAGTTTACAAATTTAACTGAAAAACCTGCTTATCAAGTACCAAAAGTTCTAGCCCAGACTCCCAACATTAGCCACCACCCACAATAGTCTACGGAGCCTCTAAACACATATAAGAGCAACAGAGAAATACCGGTAATAAGGCTCCGGCTATACCTTAAAATGTATTCCGAAAATGAACAAAAGATACATAACATGACCCCGGGATGGAGTGGGGCTCACCAACACAGCTGAATAA